>SNQJ01S0165298.1:0-12244 GCA_010110895.2 Picea sitchensis | reverse complement strand
TGGGCCAAAGAGTGGTATAATTAAATTTTGAAAAGCCATGGAAGACATATTATACTCTATTGTATCTTTATTATACACTATAGGTTTTTAGTTAACCAAGTTTGTTTTTTTTTGGTTGTTAACACAACTATGTATGCATGTGTGATTGATCTTGTATGTCTTATTGTTTATGAGTGTTGATGTTTGAATTTGTTAGGTCCGAAACAACAACTCACGAGGATTAAAAATCCCCCTTTGTTTTTATAGAGGTGATACTCTGATAATCTGAAAAATGATCTTGATAATCTTGGGACAACCGATATATATATAAATGAGAATTGTGAAATAACAAATCTCAAATCTTTATCACTCAAGAAAATAAAAAATATACACGGAGGATTCATGTGAAATGGACCAAAAATATCTATTTACAACATTTGTAGAAAATAAATTGAATAACAAATTTCCGAAAATAATGAAATGATCCTCACATCCATCACAGTTTCAAAAGTATTTTTAATCACACCAAAAAGGAAAAGAACATATGGCCCATAAATAAGAGAACTTTAAAAGAGTATTTCTATTGAAATAAAAAATAGAATATGATAAGTTAATTTGAAATATATTATATTCAAGAGATGCAAAGTACAAGATACAATCAAAATTAACTCCGACACAGTTCTCTGGGATTTTCTCAAAAACGATATTGTATTTTACAGTTTCAAAAAATTAAAGGCATTCGTCCATAAATGGACTGGGATTGGGGCTCCCGTGGACCAAAATATAAATTTATACAAGAAAATATGAGAGAAGAATGAGTAAGGCCGGAACAAGGCACGAGCAACACGACCTCAAAAGAAGATAGAGGATGCAATCAGAACTGTATTTTACTCTTCTCAAGAGAGACAAAATATAACTTGATGAATTCTGGAAGGGAAGAAGAAAGGGTGATCAATATAGACTTACTGTGATGGAATATCATGACTCATTTATGTGCCGCTGGCGTCCCTATATTTTCTTTGATGAAGTTTTCATGGATGGTACTAACTGCTTCCTCTTGATTTTCCTCCGTAATCTTGATTAAGGCTTTCTTTAGCCATTATTCAATATAATCTTTCATTGGGGCTACATTTATTTCATGTCTAACTTTAATATCAATTAGTATGCCCTCCAAGTCTCTTAAGTCAAATGAAAGTTGGCTAAGCACATCTTCAATGTCTTCATTTTTCGTTTGCATAGCTTACCAACCAATTCTCAACTTCATTTTCATTATATTCACTGATGCTATTAAATTTCTCAGCGAACAAACCTTTCAATATTTCCACTTGTTGAAATTGCTCTCTTGTGATGAATATAGAATTTAGAATTAATTTGGGGTTCTGTACTTCTCATGTGGTTCCGACTAAGTATATTTCAGTTAATCTTTTGTATAACCCCTCTTGTTTAGTAACCACATCATCACATTCCTCAATAATTTCTTTTAAAATCTTTATTTTCTTAATCCAACATGCCTTTAGTTGTTTCAATCGAGTAGGAGAAGGTAAATCTTCTTCTTTTATTTTCATTTCGGTGATATTTGAAACCTTCAAAGCAAATGTGGTGACTGCATCTTTATAAAACTCTTCTTCATGTTTATAATCACCTTGGAGGAAATCTCTAAAAGCATTTAATTTAGAGCCAAAGGAAACAATGTTACTTATAACATCCCATGCTTGCATAATAAGAGACGTTCTCTTTTTAATATTTTCTTCAACAAACTTTTTGACAACGACCAACAAGCTTGATGTTCCTTTCAATTTTAAATCCGGTTTTGCAGGTTTGACAATAGCCAATGGGCAAGGATAGGGGTTGACATCACAATATATTCCAATTCTTTCATTCTTTCCTTTAATTTTGCATTTTGTGCCTCCATATCATCAATTGAAACATCCAAAGCATCCCATGTTATCTTATGTATCTTAGCAATTCCATATGGAAGTAATTCACTGAGATCATACTCAGAATGAGATTTTCCCTTTTTATTCTTGGGGTCAAACCCTTCAAATATTATCTTTCTAGAATTTTTGTCAAATAAACCATTCTGTATGGAAAATGACTCTTCTTCTGAAAAATATTCTTCTTGTGTAGGGAGTTCAACCGCAACTTGTTGACTTTCTTGCAACCTCTGTTCTTCATCAGGGAAATGAATATTTTCAATATCAACCTCCAGGTCCATGTCCTCAAGAGATATATCATTTTTAGATATAGGTTGTTCTACTTCTTCTCGCTAATAATTTTTATTTTTCTCTTTGCTTGAAGCTTATGGGGACTTTCAATTTTTCCTTATGGAGGGTTTTTATCACAACCACCACCACTCAAATTACTCTTTGAAACTTTTTTCTACTGCAACATTGTTGCTTGGAGAGTGTGTTTGGGTAAACTGCCTTTTTGTGAATCCACAGGAGGTTGAGTACCTCTTTCATTTGAACCTTTGCCTCTTTTTTTATATTAAGTTGTCAAGCTTACGATTGTCTCGATATCATCAACATATTGCATTGGAACATCATGGGTATTATCTTCTTCTTCAATAACTAGTGTATTAGTAAATGCATTGTTAAATCCAACTAATGTCAAATCATCGAGAAAGATATAACTTGGGTCGAAGCCTATGATTTTTTCTGCATACTTCAGATTGAAATGATTAAGGTGAGTTGAGTAATCATCAATTTTTGCAATGCCTTTTAACATGATTTCTCTAATCTTCCATGACAATGGGATAAAATGCCTTTTTCTTTTCTCATGAAACGAGTGCAACCAGAATCTGTATTGCTTAGCAACTTCAATGATAAATATTTTGTTTGAAATGTAATAAGGAAGAAAGAAAGGATTTTCATGAGAACCAAAAATTCTAATCACATTATAATTTTCCATTTTCTCTAAAGTCCACCTTTTGTTTAGGAAGGTCGTTTCTTCTAATGATAATCTACCTGTATTTTCTCCAAAAAGAAGTTTCTTGAATACAATCACAAATTCATTGTATACTTCATAAAAGTAATAAGTAGCTTTCTGTCTCCATAGAGCCTAATACCACATAGTTGCTAGATCAATTTTGTAGTCTACCCTTTTCCCGATAGTCAAAACCTTGAAGAGATAGAAATAAATAATAATAAATATTAAGTAAGAATCCATATAGAAGTTCTTTTCTTCTTGAATTTCGAAAGCTGTGAAGAGATTTCAACATAAATGATTTTTCCCCAATCAAAGATAGCTTCTTCATCAACTATAAAATATAAAATATAGAGGGCCAATCAGGGAATGGTTGTTGTGGATTCTTGACCAATAATTTTAGTGAAGAGCCATGCAAGTTCTCGATAAGGGTTCTTCAATGAACTAACATTAATTCTTGATATATCAACTGACATTGTCGCAGGATCCTCCAAATATTCTTGTAAAAGATCAAATCCATTGTTTTTTTTCTTGAGGAAGTTCCTTGCTTCTCATTTAAAAGTGATGGTAGGCTCTGGAAATTTCAACATTTTAGAGGAGGATTCGCTTTGAAGTTGAATAACCCTTCGGCTTGGAACGAATTTATCAATGCACCCGGAGGCAATTTCTTTATAGTCAAAGACTTCGGGCACACATCCAACTAGAGAAATCCCTGATGTCCAAATTATGTTCTCGTTTCTTCCAGGTAATGGAAATGTAGCATAGTACCAGTAAGGTCTTGACCATTGAAAATTTTGATCTTCTCGTCCGAAAATATTTGATGTATCTCCATAGAACTGTTGTGTTCTTGTAGCCATTCTAATGAAGTTGGCAGATTGTAGTATAATTTTTTAGAACAATGATTATGAAATGAAGCTTTTCTCGGTAATATAACTCAAATCCTTTTTTCGATGGAGAAATTAATGCAAATTAAATGATATTACCTCGAGAGTTCTTCCATTAATAACCACATTTTCATAATTTAATTGGCAATTGTCTTTCGTAGGATTATCATTTAATGTATCTTGAGAAAAGTGACAAAGCAAGGATACACTATGGTAGGGATTCAGTCATGGAAAGGATGATGAGGTGAACCCGCAAGTCCGTGAACCCGTCATAAAATGGAAATATGGCTCAATATTGAATCGAGAATAAGAGTGAAAACACGAAATTGGTTAAATAAAGTTAACGGTCGGACTCATGAGAAACAAATTATCCAAGACTTGATACCAATGAACCCGTGGTGGAGAAGAGAAAAAATATTCTAAGTATAGGACTCAAAATGAGGATCACGGAAAAAATGAAGATCCGTTTTGGTGACGATGGAGAAAAAGTGAACATAAGAGATGATAGAATGAACCCGTGAGTTCGTCAACCTGCAAACCCGTGGTTATAAAGAAACTTCTTGAACTAAGTCTACGTCATGGATCATTATGGACACAATGGAGGAAAATAAGTGCAATTTGTATAACACAAAACTTTTGGTACAGAGAATTATGAACCCGCCAAGGACCAAGAATTTTCTGAGTAAAAAGAAAAATGAAAGAATGAGGAAAATATAATATACAAGTCAACAACTGGCTCCAACCGCGAGACAGTGACCCCCTTGTGGGTTACTGAGAACACCAGAATATAAAACCAGATGTCTTCTCCATTGGGCAATGGAGTCAACAAAAGAAAAAAGTAAACTTACTGAAAGTATAAAAAGAAAAGACTATGTACAAAAAAGAAAAATATTAATCAAGCAAAGAAGCTTTTGAGGTGTTGGCCATTAACTAGCAACATTTGCACTGTCCCCTTCATGTCTTTGAGAATATAAGAATTGAAACCCAAGATATTTTCAATGATATACAACCCAATCCATCGTGCTTCAAACTTCATATGCATAGAGGGTTTTTCTTTGGCTTTATTCCACAATAGTACTAATTCCCCCTTTTGAAAAATTTTCATTGTTGTACCTTGATCAAAATATATTTCGACACTTTGTTGCATTTGATTCACTTTGTTCAATGCTTTGGCTTGTTGTTCCTCCAATTTGATGAGCTGATTATACCTTTTGTGTGGTGGAGAGACTTCTTTTGGATCCTCAATATTTACAACATATGTTAAAGCATTTATTTCCAAGTTGATTGGTATTCTAGCCTCTTTTCCATATACCAATACATATGGATATGTCCCAGTGCTGTCTTTTGGTGTCAATCTGCTTGCCCATAATGCATCTGTTAATTTTAAATGCCAATTTTTCTAATTTTGATCAATAGTATTTTTGAGGATTTGGACCAAAGTTTTGTTTGTATACTTAGCAAGGTCATGTCCTTGAGGATAATATTTTGATGATTGACCCATTAAAATACCAAATTCTCCACAAAATTTGGTAAATTTTGGTCCAATGAAAATTGATCCGTTGTCTGCAATAAAATTTTATGGGACTCCAAATCTTGATAGAATATTATCCTTGAGGAATTTATAACTTCTTCTGAGTATGCCTTCCTTGTTGATGTTGCTTCTTGCCATTTTGTAAAAAAATATGTAGCAGTGAGAATATAGGAATGGTCTTTGCTTGATTTAGGGTTTATTGGTCCAACAACATCAAGTCCCCATTGTGCAAATGGTTCTTCCACTGTTATAGGTTGTAGAAGCATTGCAACCTTCTTCATTCTTTCTGAAAATTTCTGACAAGAAATGAATTTTCTTATTTTTGCATATGAATCTTTGAAGATTGTTGGCCAATAATAACCAACTCTTATTATTCTATGTGCAATAGTCATGGGTGCAAAGTGACCACCACAAATTCCTTCATGAAATTATTTTATTAGTTCTTGATCCTTTGTTGCATCAACACATCTTAACAACATTCTGTCAAAATTCTCGCGAAACAAAATCTCGACAATTAGTACATATTGATTTGATTTCATTTTTAAAGTCCCTTCTTTTGGTGACATGCCATTTGAGAATTGGCCTGATTTTAGATAGAAAATTATGTCTTTTTACCATTCAGGAGCTGATGTAGATTTTCCTACTGTAATTGATATGACCCCATTTAATGAATCATTTCCAGTGATGATCCAGGTGGATATTGGTGGCCACCCACCTATTCCAACTGGCTCCTCTTGAAAGTTTTTAGTTCAACATGTTCTTCTGTACTTCTTTGTAATTGTGGGTTCTACACTTTTGAGGCTGTTTGAATCCCTACACATCTTCTAGGTGGAGACTGGTGGCCGCCCACCTAATCCAACTGGCTTATTTTGGAAGTTTTCATGTTAGCACATTGTTCTGTACTTCAGGGCCATTTTGGGGCCCTAAACAATGTTTTTTTCGCTTACCACAGTCAAACTATAGACGAAGTCAGAGTTTGATGGCATAATGTGTAGTTCTCGAGAAGACCTTTCCAACGAGCTATCACGTGCCTAAAACGAAGGTTAGATTTTTGGATGTCTAGGGTTTTGGGCATTCATGAGTAATGTTAAAAGGGACTTTGGAACCTCATTGTAATATTTCTGCTCAAACGGATGTGCGTAGCAGCCACATCTCTTCTCAGAAATAACTACCACCATTCGAGCAAGCTGTTTTCAGTTCTGCAGTTTTACAGTTTCAACTATTTTATTTATTCAATAGAAGCTATTGTTCATTGGATATCTATTGTTGTTCTCCGTATCTCTGTGTTATTTTTTTTCAGTCTGTTATTCATTTCGTTCCGCTCATAAATCCGGATCAGTGGTATTAGAGTGGTATGCTATTCATTTAGTTTTCTTCGTGCATGTCCTCGACAAGATCTAGGTACAAGAAGTTGGGACTTGAACTAGTCGAGCCTTTGTAATATCGACTGCTCCGAGCCCGACAACAACCCATGGGGGACGAAAAGAAAGATGCTGGAGTAGGAGATCTTCTCGAGGAATCCCTTGTGCGAAAAATGAACGAAATGATGGAAAAATTTGCACAGATCCTTCAGCGACTGCCCATAGGAGACACATATTCATCAAGCGACCATGCAACCCCCTTCAAGGTACAAGTAAATTTTGATATTCCATTATTTGAAGGACTGATAGATGCGGATGCTGTAGATAAATGGTTGAATCTGCTCGAAGGGTATTTTTCGGTCCACAATTTTTTCGATAGGGAAAATATTACTTTTTCACTCCTCAAGGCTGTCCCCCATGTTAAGGACCAGTGGGATACTTACTTTGAGCAAAGGGCCATAGAGAAATATGAAATATTTGCACTCTCCCCCACATGGTATTCCTTCAGGGATGCCGTTAAAGAACAATACTACCCTGTTGGAAGCTACGAGGACCAGTACACAAGATGGACCACCCTGCGTCAGGAAAGGGACCAAACAGTACCATATTTCACCAATATTTTCCATACCCTGCGCACCAAATTGGGTATCAAAGACTCTAAGTGACATCTGGTGCTCAAGTATCGCGGTTGTTTGCATAGATACATTCAAATTTAAATGGAGTTTCTGGACATCACATCATTGGGTACGACTTATAGATATGCTGTCAAGATCGAGCATAAATTTAAGCAGAAGAGACGAGAGTTTGGATCTGCAAACTCCTCATAGTCGAAGCAGGGAAAAGGAGGCTCCAACCCACAAAACAAAGGACAGAGAAAAGATGACCAGTCTCAGGACAACCAGTCCAAGCCACAACACAAGAAGGGTAATGAGAAGTTGAAGAAGGACACAGGAAAATGGTGTGAATACCATAAAATCCCTTGGCACAACACCAAAGAATACTGCTCCAAGCAGTCATTGGTGGCCGAGCTGAAAGCTTCCGAGTCAGAGGAAGATTCTGACTCCAAGTCAAATCTAGAAGGAGGAAAGCGGATTATCGATGCTGAACCTAGTGCCACTTTCGCTACCACCAAAGTCCAGCCAAGCGAACTAGAAGAATCAAAGGAAGGGGAATGCCTCTTTCACTCACATATGTGGGTAAAGGGGGCTCCACTTCATTTCATTGTCGATAGAGACAGTCAAAAGAACCTGATCTCAACAGAGGTCTTCAAGTGGCTGGACCTACCGACAACACCACACCTGCAACCCTACACCATCGGCTGGCTTCACCAAGGAAGAGATCTCCACGTCAACCAACAATGTCGTCTGCCCTACGACATCAAGCCTTTTAAGGATGAGGTATTGTGTGATATTTCTCCCCTTGAAGTTTGTGATGTTCTTTTAGGACAACCATATTTGTGGAAGTGACATGCTGTGTATGAGTCTACACCATGCAATGTTATTATTACTTTGGGTAGACAATTGTACATGATACCAGAGGTAGCGCCACCTAATGCTATTTATTTAATCTCTGCTAAGAAATGAAGTAAGGTCATTTCACAGACTGAGAAGTTCGTCTTCTTTGTGATCCGTTCTCACAGTAAGAAAAAGGTCACCGCCACATCCATGGCCTCTACACAGAACCTCTCTTTGCAACAGAAGCAAGTGGACAGGATCGCGGAAGAGTAAAGAGACATCTTCTCTTCACCCACCGGGGTACCGATGCACTACCAAGTCAAGCATCCAATTGATCTAACCCCTGGTGCACCTCTGCATAATGGACCAGTCTATCGTCGCTTGTTGATGGAAAGTGACGAGATTAAGCATCAGATCCAAGAGCCAATTCAAAAGGGGCACATCAGACCCAACTCCTCTCCTTGCAGAAGCCCAATTGTACTAGTGCAGAAGAAAGACGAGACATGGCGGCTCTGCATTGATTACAGAGCATTAAAAAAAATCATAGTCAGGAACCGGTACCCAATTCCCAGAATTGATGACCTTCTTGACCAACTCAAGGGGGCAAAGTTATTTAGCAAGATTGACCTAAGTCTGGCTACCACTAGGTTCCCATTGAACCAATTGATGTATGGAAGACAACTTTCAAATCTAAAGAAGGTATCTTCGAATGGTTGCTCATGCCCTTTGGCTTAACAAATGCACCAACCACTTTCATGAGGTTGATGGATGATGTATTGAGACCCTTCACCAACTCTTTTGTTGTGGTACATTTGGATGACATCCTCATCTTCAATAGAGCTTGGGAGGAGCACATGCAACATATTCAACATGTTTTGAGCACTCTACGACAACACAAGCTATATGCCAACTTGGAAAAATTCTCCTTTAGCATGAACATGGTCCAATACTTGGGCTACATTGTTGATGAGCATGGGGTACATGTTGATCCAGCTAAGATCCAAGTCATCCATGACTGGCCAGCCTCGACCACACTCACCGAGCTTTAGATCTTCTTGGGACTTGCCAACTTCTACCGACGGTTCGTGTTGGGATTCTCCCATATTGCATGGGCCATCAACCAAGTGACCAAGGGAGGTGGCAGGGAAAAGTTCGCACGGGGGAAGGAACAACAACGAGAATTTGATGATCTGAAGCATCGCTTGTTCTCATCTCCAATACTCTCCTTACCCAATCTGCAAAAACTGTTTGATATTGAGACTGATGCATCTGACTATGCTGTAGGCACAATTCTCACTCAACGCGGTCATCTGGTAGCATACCATAGTGAGACACTCTCAGATATTGTCCGGAAATACCCCACCTATGACAAGGAAATATATTCCATTGTACAAGCCTATCGTCAATGGAAACATTACATTCTAGGAAAGGAGACAATCATCCACACTGATCATAAGCCTTTGCAGTTCATACAAACACAGGGGAAGTTGCAAAACGACTGCCATTAGAAGTGGTCCACCTACCTGCATCAGTTCCATCTCAACATCAAGTATAATAATAGGGAGCAAAAATCTTGTCACTGATTGCCTCAGTTGACCTCCCGTGGCTGCACTCACCACCGTGCTCCATTCATGTGGGCATGTCATATGAGTGACCCCAACTTTATCATCAATATCCAGACTTTGCCAACACCTATCAACTCGTGGGTACAAGCGCGAATGTTGCCGATTTTCACATTCAGGACAGACTGTCATGACATCTGGGCCATCTCCATGTTCCTGCAAGCGAGCATGAAAAGATAGTTAGTGAGGCTCACTACAGTCGTATGATGGGACATTTTGGCATGGAGAAAACTATGGCCATTCTACAGAAACATTTTTATTGGCCAAAACTTCGACAGGACGTCAACAAGTATATAAGATCTTTCACTTCCTGTGCCATTTCCAAGACAACCATCAAGAAGCAAGGCTTATACACCCCTATTCCTACTCCTGAGAGGCCTTGGGAATCCATGATGGATTACATGTTTGGCCTTCTATCCACCAAGCAAGGAAATGATTTTGTGTTTGTGGTAGTTGATCGGTTTTCGAAGATGGCTATTCTCACAACATGCAAGAAGAGCATCATAGCGACAGATACTGCCAAGCTCTTCTTCAAACGGGTGTGGGTCCATTTTGGGATACCACAGACCATCATTTTCGATCGGGACAACAAGTTCCTCAACACATTTTGGTCGAGTATCTGGTCACTGTTGGACACCAAGCTCACTAAATCCTCTGCCTTCCACCCTCAAATTGATGGCCAAACAAAGGTCATGAATCATATGATTGTGCACATCCTGCTCATGTATAACTCTAAGCATCTGCATACACCGGATAAGAGTCTTCCTAATGTTCAACATATCTACAACATGACTCTTCATAGCTCCACCGACCATAGCCCCTTTCAGGTGGGGCTGGGATTCCAACCCTTGGGTCCCTTTGATGTTGCACTACCTCTTGCAAAAACACATACAAATTATTCGCATGTTCAGTCTATGGTCAACAAAGACACTAGATTCATTGAGTGAATTTAGCACATCTACCAACAGGTCCATGAGATTTTTCATAAAGCCAATGATAAGTACAAGCAATGCCATGATCAACAACGGATACCACACAAGTTTCAGGTGGGAGACAAGGTTTGGTTACATTTGCAGAAAGAGCACCTTACAAGGCCCCATCGGAAGCTCCTCGCACTTTGCTATGGGTCTTACACTATCACCAAGGCTATGGGTAACAATTATTTTGAGCTCAACACTCCACCCTTCCTTGGCTTGCACACAATGTTCAATGTGGACCTCCTTCGACCGTATTTTCCACCATTATTGGACACCTCATAGATTGTAGAACAGTTGACACCAATAGATCTCAACCCTGACTGCAGGGAACATGCATCCAATGATAAGATAGTGGACACACAGGTCAAGGGCACTCGCCAACAAAGGATACAACTTTATCGGGTTGTCAAGGCAGGGAAACTCCTACATCAAGGCAAGTGGCTCACCAGGGGCCAAATTCAGCAGAAGTTTCCTCACCTGATGGGGGAACTTGTTGATATTATGGTAGCTGGGGGAGGTATTTACCTCCATGTGTAAACCTGACAAGAATAGAAGACTCCGGGAAGCAAGAGAAACCCTAATGACTTGGCTAATAACCCTAGAAGACTTGTCGGCTCAAGAAGATAATATGTATTAGGTTATTAGCCTCCAAGAGAAGAAGTCAGCCAAAAGAATTAATATATACTGAACAGACAATACCCAGAAGGAGAAGTTGGCCCCAGTAAGACTTCCAGATTACTATAAATACAGGGCGCCAATTCTCATTTGTCACAGTCTCAGAATTGCAGAGCAGAAACTGGTGCGCACTGCAGTTCCAAGTTTGGTGCGCATGTGTGGAGGAGAGCTGCAGCAACCAGTTTTTGGTTTTGGATTGGACTATCTCTTGGCTAGGGTTTGGAACATCTAATCAGCCTTTGTTGATGCGCTATCCTTGGGGAAAGGTGCACTACCCTTTGTTTGTCTATCTAGCCTAGGGTTTGCTTTCGGAATGATTCTCTGTCAAGGTTAAGGTGCTCGGAGGGTGGCTTTGGCCTATGGTTGAGTGACAAGGGTATTGTCAATGGTGAAATGAGAACACATCTTTCATATTCTAACAGATTATGGGCCCACACCTCCTTCATTCAGTCTAAACGCTGGAAGGAAACATAACTGCTAGTATATTGAGCTCGCTGAGGAACTGCCACTAGGGTTACTAGCAGAAGTAGCTTCCAAGACACTGCCGCTAGGGTTACTAGTAGGAGCAGTTGCAAAAACTATAATCCTCTTGTTGAGGAACCTTAAGTGAATGAATTGACCTAATCTCCAGATAGGTCAATGTGCTCTATCCTAGTGCATCTCCTGATACTCTCAGCAAGCCAAGACGTGAAGTTTGAGTTTGTGGTCAAATCTAGGGTTTGACCAAGTTAAAGCAGCCATGACTTATTCTTCAGAGCGTGGAAGACAAGGATTGACCTCATCCTTGCCAAGAATAAAGTGTTGGATATCGTGAAAGGAAAGATCGTGAAGCCAAA
>SNQJ01S0165297.1:9248-20949 GCA_010110895.2 Picea sitchensis | reverse complement strand
CGTTTTATTGGCTTTGGAATTGTTTTAACAGTTTCAAGACTTTCCTTAACAGGAGGAAATTAAACGATCCTTGAGGATTTTGGTTGTTCATTTACAATGTGTTATTAGGTATTCTGTGGATATTTACACTGGATTTCAAACCGTTGATATTTACACGGGGTTTAGAACGGGGGAGATTGATGTATGGTAGTCTTCAAATAGTGGTTTGGTTTCAGTGGACATTTGGCAGTTATTTTCTCAATTTTGAGAAATCGCTAGAATTTTCAGGGAAAAGTCCTCACACATGGGGAATTGTGATATACTCTTATGCATTCTTATTCAATGCTGTCCTTGCTGGATTTCTGTGCAAGTGGGGCCCGTGGCCATGCAAACACAATCGTTTATTTTCCAAGAAAATCGGGCCTTAAACTTATCGCTCTGGTGCAACTAGAGATTACTATGATTTGGTAGAGTAATGGCTTATACGGTTGTTGTATCTTGTGATACGTTATCAAATATATTCCATTTATATATTATTCTAAACATGTCTATAATCACTCGGATATACATTTCATTTCTCTTTCTTTGCAAATAAACATTATTTTTTATTGTTTGAATCACAATTTTTATTGGGAGTATTATTTATAAAAAATTAGTATAAAAAATAACATTTTGTAGGTAATTAATGGTCATTAAAACATTAATATTAATTATTTATTTGAGATTAAATAAATAAAACATTTATCTTTTAAAAATGGTGCAACCAGCTAATTGGGAAAATGTTCCACCCAACCATAGAATTGTTGTTCCAAATATCAATAGCAAGTCATTCCCTAGCCAAAGCTAGCAATCCACAAAAGAGGGTGGTCTCCCATTGTCCACTCATAGTTCATAAATCCCACAACCCCCTGGTAATATCCTAAAACTATCTCGATTTTCCACAACTCTCTTCCTCTCGAGCTACCCAACCCAAGAAAAATACCCCTTCACTACTCTCAATCCCTTAGGCATACCATTCATTTATTAGGGTCTCTGTAGCACATGTAACCAAGAAAATATCTATTATGAAACTCAAGGGATCTCATTTATAAGAAATCTACCAAGAAAAAAAACAACAGTTACTTGTTGTTATAGTGCAACTCACACAAGAATTAAGTCTTCAAGCCTCACAACCTATCTCTTCAGTATTATTCCACAAATATGCTCCAGCATGCTCTAGAATTTGATCTCCATGGTTGCTCCAGCTCCAAGATCTTTTTTTTCTCTCTACTTGTTGTTCATGCAAAAGAATTGACTCTCTAAAACAATTGTAACTATGCATACAAATTTCCTCTACTTGGATTACTTTCTTGAATTATACTCCTCCCCAAAGTGATTATACTCGACCCCCATGCTCCCAATAACTATGGGATGTGACTTATAGCACCCACCATCTTACTGTTAGAATATAAGTGGATGTGCTCATTTTACCATTGACAATACCCTTGTCACCTAACCATAGGCTGAAGCCACCCTCCGAGCACCTTAACCTTGACAGAGAATCATTCCAGAAGAAAAACCTAGGCTAGATAGCCAAACAAAGGGTAGCACACCTTTCCCCAAGGATAGTGCAACAACAAGAGCTGATCAAATAGTCCAAACCCTAGCCAACAGATAGTCCAAGCCAAACATGATATGCTAGCTACAACAGTTGCAATGGAAGCTCTCCTCAAACCTATGCACAAGACTAGGCACTACAATTCTGAGATTGCCTGCCAGAATGAGAACTGGCCTCCTGTATTTATACTAATTCTAGCTAACTGCCTGGGCCGACTTCTCATTCTGGGTATCTGTCTGTTCAATATATATTATTATTTCTAGCCAACTTCTTCTCTTGGAGGCTAATAAACTAATATAAATTATCTTCTTGAGCTGACAAGTCTTCTAGGGTTATTAGCCAACTCATTAGGGTTTCTTCTTGATTCTCGGAGTATTCTATCCTTGTCAGGTTTACACGTGGAGGTAAATACCTTCCACAACTACCATAATATAAACACTTACATCCATTCAATGATTGCCTTTGGGAACAATCAACAACAAAATAGAAGATTCATATACCAATAGTTGTTTAGAAAGTGGGTTGAATTAATAGACACGGGTAATTCTGCCTTGGACCCATCTTAGACATTCTCTTAGTCCCTCCCCTCTCTTGTTCATTAATTCATCCCACATCTCAATCCATATCCCCAACAACTATCATCAAATTTTATTATTAAAATTCAGAAATACAATTTGCATATACATCACTTGACCGTGGTCATACATTATATCTACATTAAGAATCAATTAAATTGCTGATTATAATAGAGATGTTACAATATCACCAGTTTGGTGCCACGTGGTTGCGAATGAAAAGTGTATGATAACCAATTCCTAGAGGTGGCATCTAAATCTTATTAATGGCAAGTGGATCATAGGTATGGTGGGATCATGAGGCATGAAACGAGTTACACCAAATCATAAAGCAATATTTAATGAATATGTTGAATTCCAATGGGATCAACATCAAAAAAATTTGATAGCTCTACCTGTAAAAGAGGAAATCAAAATGTTTCCTCGAACATATCAATGGACAATGCATCAAATCACCAAGCTAACAAACTAGGGTATGTTCCACAAACTTTTCAGCGAAAGCATAAGTTAGAAAGGTCGACAATAGTAGAACCATTAGACCTCCAATATTCATAATGCAGTCTACTTTTGAAAACTAAGGCAACGAAAGACCAAAATTCCAAGGTTTCCTCCTTTGCACAAAATAGAAGCTATGGTGATTGTTGAGGAGGTTATGAAAATTAAATGGATACGGAATAGCACATGATATCAAGGAGGATTTTTACCACGAGTCTTCAGAAAGGTCACAATTAGTGCATGAAGGAAGGTCCATAGCTCCAGATCATAGAGATCATTCTATAAAAAAAAAATGGATGAGATCTTAGGTTTTTTTGAGGACAGGATAATGAAATCCAAAGGTGCAACTAGAAACAGCTACATCAACAGATAAACCATGCATCGGATCTGAGAAGTTTCATGCTACCAAATTGCAAAGAAGAATGGTCACGATGACAATCTATGGGTGACAAACAAAGGGGATATATTTTAGAAAATTGAACTTTGAAAGGATTGAATTGGATCATGAGATTAATTAAAATGAGATTTTTTATTTTTTATATGTACATTTTCGTTTAAAGTTTTATTTCTATATGTATTTACTAATTTCTGATTTTATATGGTGTAAGTTTTAATATAAAAGAAAAAAGAAAAATATGAAATTCTATACAGGAAGCCATCACATTGAATAAGATTATGTAGAGGAAGGATCATAACTAGCATGCGAGGAGGATAGCTTGAGAGAAAGAGACGTGATTGAAAATAATGAGATGAGCTCACAAAGAAAATCAAGGAGGGATCTTGACACATCACAATGTCAGATAAAATTCAGGTGGATGCTAAATTATAAATCCATGGAAACTATAGATTGCAAAGGGGGAGGAAAAACAAGGGAAATTCCCATGCTATCATTGTGCTTTACTTTTATAGTTCATCCTCACATTTTGCAGCCAAGAGAGCTTGTATTTTGCAGCCATCATGGTGGAAGAGCATTGCAATCAAACTACAGTTCGATTGGCCATGCTATCATGGTAGAGAAGCTGTAGATTATATTCATGATGGAGCACAGTGAGACATGACACTGTCATGTAAACAAAGAACGTTTTGGAGTCAAGACTATCATCACATTTTTGTTTTACATGGCAATTTTTTTTAAAAATTCTCTTCGAGGTCGTTGCCTCCTAACTTTGGGAGGGGATCTATAAATTGTATTTACCCCCTAAATTCATTGGCGAAAAATGTGGGGATGGAAACCCCCACACCCCCTCAAAAAATGGGATCCAAACATGAATGAAACAAGACCTCTGAATCAAGAACATAATTAAGCTCCACAACCAACACATAGAACCACCATTTCTTGTTGTGGAAAGAAAGATCGATCGCGACAATGAGAAAACCATATTATCGTGATTTTGGGTAACGTTCTTGAGAATTAATGTTATCTCAGTTTGTGATTTGAAAGGATGGAAAATCCATTGACTATATTTTTGTATATTTTTATCAGAATATGGATTTAGGATTCGAAGGTTGGTAATTAATGAAAAGATATTACCATTGTGGTGTTAAGGCTATTCTTTCACCTTTATGTGAATGTGTTATGTCACACAATTTTAGCATTTGAAACTGTTTTCATATGGCATTGTAATATCTTATTTTCTTTTCATTGATTACATTAGATGTTTATTATAATTTTATACAAGTTATGTTATGCATCTATATTTAATAATCACGTTAATAATGAATTATTTATTGTTCAAATTAATTTAATTTCCCTCTCGATATCTAATATTTAAATTATATTTACTCTAGATTAAGATAGTAAATTAGACATAGCATTAGTTAGGTTTTAATTAGCCATGTTAAACCAAATTTAGGATTATATTATTGATTTAAATGGAGCGACATTAAGTTGATTTCAAAATCCATTTGGTGGCAACCAGAACAACATATAGGTGGACATCACCACACTAAACAAGTATAGGTATAATTGGGACCTTGATCGGGTGATGATCCCCTGTTGTTAGTAATATGTTTTCAAACTATCAGCAATTGGCGCTAGAAGGAGAGTCGGATGAAAATATATCCCTATAGAGTAATTTTTTTGAATGATTTTATTTACTCATATCTCCTATCCGTATCCTTGTGTGGCAACATTCTTCTACTTCTTTTCAAACAACTAGTAACGTTTCCAAAAAGGCATTTCATTCCTTGTTAAAGATTGAATTTGATGGAGAAAGTCATAGGTCTTCTTATGAACATATTAGTCATGTTATTCTTAACTACAAATATTATAAAATTACTAATGATCTTGTCAAATGAATATTATTCTCCCTCAATTTCAGTGGTCGAGTCAAGCTTTGGTTCGAGTCTCTTTTAGACAATTCTATTCAAGCCTGGGAACAATTCATGTATGAATTTTACAACGCATTTGGGAATTATGACTATGATGAGTTATATGGTGAATTTTAGGATCTATCAAAAGGAGAAGACAAATTTACTAAGGGTTTCTTATCAAGATTCATGTGTATTTTTCATAGGTTTCCTTTGGTTGATAAACCTTCTTAGATTGAACTTTTTGAACATGTCCTACATCTTAATTCTCTTTCTATTAATCAAGATCAGTTATATACTATTTATTTTATATCATGTTTCGATGTTGATTATGAAGTTAGATTTTATTTACATGAGAGTTCTAGTTTCATATAATATTTTTATCTTTCTCCAACTATTTTTCATATTGATAAATAGATATCTTGCATAGAAATACTGAGTTCCAATCTTCAAGAGACTGTTGTGAAAGGACAAACATAGAATTATTTCTCGTTATTGTTAAGACAATACAAGTTCAAGGGTTGGGCATATTATACTTTTTTTATGCTCCTTTATTTGTAAGATTATAGGAAAAATAGAAGGAGAAGGAACCTCCACCTAAGAACAAAGAAATATGTCACCTTCTTGAATATTTGACTGTCACTTCTGGAATTTTTGAGTAAGATTCCATCTCTTGTGATCAACATTGTACTTCAGAACACACTTGTTTTTGTTTAACTACAAAGAGTGAAGAAGAATCTCTCACACTTACACTTCTAGACCAGTCTAATGATTTTCTCATTGAGAGTGTTCTTGAACCTTTTACTTTGAAAGTTTTGATGATATGCTTCCATTATTTTTTACTTATTGTGAACATAAACCTGATATAGATAGTCCTATGAGTTCCATTGTATTAAAAGAACATGGGATCGACACTATAAATTAGAAAAAGACGTTTCTTTAGATGCACATGGTATAAAACATTTTATATCCTGATTAGAAGAAGGTAGGGTTGATTGTGATAAGGTTGATAATATAATATTTCACAAATAAAAATGTTTGAATGATTCATCAATAACTAATCAAAATTTGGGAGAAAATATTTCTTTTAAGGAGAATCCTCATAGAGACGCTTTTCATTATTTGATTTCCAATAGCCATTATTTTTTATATCTTGATATGGTTTATGCTTCTCATGTGCAGATAGTTATACCTGATCCTGTAGCTAATCCTTCTAGAGTATTATGTCTAGGATTTTATTTTAATAAGGAGCCAACTGTTAATGATCTATACTTTGGGAATGAGAAGGATGAAATGGTGGCCTTGGAGTCATTTCAATATCTCCCATGTAAACCTTTTAGATGAGAAAATGTTATGCATAACTCTTGTGAAAGTATGTATTTTATAGATTCTTGCATTATCATGGATGTGAAAGATGAAAGGCCTTACCGTTGTCATGAACAATTGATTCACACCATTATTTTTACTTATACTTTTCCTATACGGGTGGATCATTTTAATGTTGTACAATTGGACTATCACGATCCTTCTCAAACTCCTGGTTAGTTAAAAAATCAACTACAAGATAATGAGATATTTTAGTGTCAATCATTTTTCATGATAGATCCTCATTATCTTATTCAGTTTTCACAATCAAATGACATCTATAGAAATGAAGCATGCATTCAAGGTAAAAATTTTAACACTTTAACTTATGATTCATATCAAATATGTTCTTCTCCCTTAAATTCTTTTCAACGATTCCATAATATTAAATTTGAAAATTATGATAAAATTGGAATTTGGGTGGAGGATTCTTATGTGAAAAGGTTCCAGGTCAATTTTAAAGGAATCATCTTACATATACTGAATATAAATGTTTAATTTTTTCTATCTTTTATAAAATAATACTCTAATGCCTATTTCTTATTTTCAATGAACATGTGATTGTAGGCTCATAATTACTTGGATGGTTGCATTGGTAGTATGATTTCACGCAGTTTTTGATAACCAATGTATCGTTGAATAGGTTTAGAAGCACATTAGTTAGCTTTGCTTTGTTTGCTTATTTAATAGTTATATTATCTCTTTTTTGTTTAAATAATGTAGTTATGAAAATGTCAAGTTGAAGATGAACCATCATCGAGATATATTCATGGAAGATTTTCCTTACACTTTCTCTCTCTTGGTTATTAATCATATTTCTCATAGTAACATTGGTTAAACATTTTCTTTTCCAATCCTATCTTAGCCTCTTGATTATCAGTTGATATCATATAAGAAATTGGTTTTGAAATGCTCAATGCAATTGGTCTTTTGCAAATATTGTGAAGCATGACTTATCTAAGAGAGAAAAATGAAATAAAATTTGAATCTAATTGATGAGGTTCTCATGATTTGAAGATTGATTTCATAACTATACAGTTAGTTTAGGGTTCATTTTTCCTTTTTATTACTAAGCAATTTCCATTTTATGTTTTCTATTTTTCTTTGTGTCTTAATAAAAGAGGTTTGATTAACTGAACATATCATATCTTAGTTTGGACATATTTCTTTGATAATATTATCAATGTGTTAATATGCTTCAAGCCTAAGTTTGGTTACATTGGTTGTTTAACTTCAAATAGTTTTTTGGAATTTGATTAGTTTAGGATACTGTACATTTTTTTTGTTTTCTATTAGTTACTTTTCTATTTTTGTTTTATTTTTTTATTTAAAATTTATTCTTGTTTCTTAAGTTTCTTTGAAAATTTGAGTTTATTTTTTTTTTAATAATTTATTCTTTTTATATGTGGAAATTTTTTCCAAGTTCCACAATTGTTATGTCTACTTTGTTACTATCACAAATGGGGTTGATCTAATAATTGAAAACATCTACATTAAATTTCAAATATATGGCATTTATTAGTGACTATGGTGGAACATTAACACTTATCTTAAATGACATTGTCTAACTGTTATATTTTTTTTTTCTTTTTTTGTTGGAATCCAGCGACACAAATCTACATAAAATCACATTTTTTTGTTGTTTAAATTTCATTTATGAATGCATAAATGGATTCAGCGTGTTGAAAACCCCCTGGGGCACTCGAATTATATAGAGTTAACCACTCAAATATGCATATAAAACAATTTCTTGTCAGATTTCGGGAAAATATCCCTGGAAAAGAGCCAAAATGTATAACGTTTAGACTACAAAATTTTGAATTATGATGGTACTCTTTAAGTAGAGGAAATAGTCTATATTTATCTTTTATTTGAATCCCACCCATCCCACCACATTAAAGTGATATTCTACATTGATAGTTTAAGGGAAAGGTTCAGTTTTGTTTTTTTAAGTATGACATCTATTCTTTAAACTAAGATTATCTCTTGTACCACCCTGCTTCTTTTACCCAATTGCATAAGAAATTATTTCAAATAAATCAAAAGCCCGATAAAATAAGGAAGTTGAAATAATTGTAAAGTGTGGGAAGTACAAGTAAACTCGTTAGAGCTATAGATGCTCACTAGCAATGGGACCATGCTTGTATGATACCAAGACATCTTCGTCGAGGCTATGGATTTTCGTTGGAAGTGAAGCAATGTCAGGAAACATAGATAATTTATATACTTATATAGGTGTCTACTTCTCATAAAACTCCATAGTTTTACCTTTACCATTCAATAGTGTGAGGATATCATAAATTAAATTATCCTTTTTAAGGATTCATTTTTTAAATATAGAAAAGATATTAAGTACTTCAATATTTTGAATTTACACTATTAAATTTGTCTTATGTGGGACCCACAAGATCTTACAATGTTTAAATATTTTTTGAAATCTCTCATCTAGTTTTTAATAAAATCAAACCCCATTATATTAACAACATAGATAATTGGTTCACTTAGTTAGTTTCCATTTGTTGAGCCCTCGACAACTCCCCTTAATTTTTAGCACAAATAAATAGGCCCCAATAAATTTTGAAATTATTGCATTTTGCTTGTCACTTGATTATTGAATATATGCAACCAATGTATTGAACATGGGAAAGCAAGCACAGCTGGAAGAAAATAAGGAAAACATGCACAGTGCCCTTTGTCTTTACCTCCCCTACCTTTCACCTTCCTACAACCACTTATCTCATTCATTCACATTCTAATCTTCACTTATCCTTGATTCATCATCATGCACCTATTCCATTGTCATCCTCCCCACGAACAGTTACTTTTCTTATGCCCGTTATGAATTCCTTGGCGACCCATGCAGTGTTACTCATCTGATTGTCATTCCTCCCTGATCCCGAATGTGTCTCATTACATTGTCGAATATATCTGGAGGGCAGATGGCCACATATAAAAATGGCTAGGACAGTATGTCGAATTATTGAGGAGGCCATATGAAAGATGTGTCCAGCCTAAAGTACTAAAGAAAAGAGGCTATTTTGCCCAACAGATGAAGAGATAGAGGAGAACGCCAGCGGAGCTCATCAAATTTTACATATTGTTGTCTTATTCAAATATATGCTATTTTTATAGTAAGAAGTCCAACTGTTTTGAGTTGTGACAATTTTTGTATAAATACATAGATTCAATATTCATTCAAGGCTACTTCTTGCAGGATGTAATAGATAAAACTCTCCTTCTATTAGTATTAATACAAGTGCAGACAAAGATTCTAATTTTCGTTCAGTTTGAGTTGTGTGTTTCTTCTGTATTTCCATATCCCTGAATTTCTTTATGTAATTCCTTGATAACTGATTGATTGCAATTTAGTATCACAACTACTGTAGTCACATTATATCATCATTTCATTAAGTAAGAAATTTTTCCTCTGTTTTTACTATAAGTAAAAAAATACCTGCAATCTATTTGAATTACTGCATCTCATATCCTGTTCAAGGGTGCACTCTTTACTTCCTTCTACTGCAAACAAGGCGAGACTCATCTACCATTGATGCCCATATTTCTTTAATGGTTTTGTAAGTTTCTCCCACACCATTTGATATCATAATTGTGACTCAGATAATGAAATACGGCCTCTGTATTGTCCCATTATTAATTTTATTGAAGGATTATTTATTATATAACTAAGGGTATAAAAATCACTCTTTTAAAACATTCTCTTTAAACATTCCTGATGCCTGACATTACTCTTTGAGCCTTAACTTTAATCTCAGGAACAACATATTTTTGGCATCACTGTTGGGGATGAAGAAACGAAGTATTTTCCCTAGGAAAATGACAAGGTAAGTTTCTATATTTGATGGTGAACAAAGATTGAATACATAATTAAGGATTATTTTTATTTTTGATCTAAAAATGAAGAAGACTTGAAATACTTGAAATTATTTGCAATGTAAATGTTATGTGTTTAAAGCAAATGGATCAGTTTGCAACACATAGATTAAAGGATTACTCATGCAAAATACACATAGACAACAGCATAATCAATGAACATAAGCACATAAACATGACAATTGATAAAGGAGTTCACCCCTCTCTTGGGCTACATCTCCTGGTCCAGCTTCCAATGGATCATTATTATTAATTGCTCAAAAGTGCTCAAAAACATGTCTTACAATGCTCAAACTGACAAACCGACTGCTCCAATGGCTTCAGAGCATCCAAAAACCCCTGTTTGGGCTCTTTCGGCACCTCAAACAGTCGAAAAACGAAGAAGTTAGGCCTCCTGGAAGTCTCCCCCTTCAAGATTGTTGTCTCTGCATCTACAAATTGCACCCTTGTCCATTGAACTTGGCACACACGCAATAAATAGCATGAAAACCCAGCACCGAGTGCAACCATGCCAACGGTGCAAACCATAGGATTGTTAAGGGCACGCCAGCCCCTAACCGCCTAGCACCTGGGCGTATGAGGGTCATGTGACCGTGCGCGTTGGAAAAAAGGGCTTAAAAACTTAACCGTTTAACTTCCGCGCTCCTGGTTGGTCACATGGCACAATACAAAGGACCAAGGGCTATGTTTAAAACCCCACACCAACCGTTACAACCACAATGTAACCACACACATACACATACACTCGCGCGCATACACATATGCAGTGGCCACATGAAACAACTATACGACCACGGGCCGGGGCTAAGCCCCGGCCCGACCCCGCCCATATACAAACATATGTGAATTGAAATAAATTAAAACACACATGTATAATAAGAAACATGCGGCGGTACAGTGGTCAGGCAGATGTTGTGAAGTCTTTACATGGTGGGGAGGTCCGGGGGTCGAACCCCACGGACTCCAAAATATTTTGATTACAACAACCAATATAAAGGTGCCATGTGGCAGCCCTTGACTAGGCCATGTGGCATCAAACCACCAACCATATGCTGACATGTGTCAAAACATCATTCAACATCAACTGCCAACCAAACTTTGCCACATCATCATACGGTATGTACGGCCCTGCCACGTCAGCCTAGACAGACAGTACAGTCAGCATCAAAAAAATTTGCATGTTTGTCTTTATGAACAGATTGCAATATCTCTCACTCTCGACGTCTGTTTGAGATGAAATGAGTTGCGTTGGGTTTGCAACGACGAGGCCTACGCTCTCATCCAGTTTGAAGCGATTACGAGCACTTTGAATTTTTGAGCAAAATTTGATCCCCTGATCACACCTCCCCATTAGGAAGCTTTTGGACCTCCAAAAGAATATTTTAAGTCTATGTGAAGATGAGGGTAAAGTTCCCTCACCCTTCCAACCTCAATCCACTTGGCCTTGCTTGGATCCGTCCCTTTAAGACCAACTCGCAAATACTCCACA
>SNQJ01S0165295.1:4877-21108 GCA_010110895.2 Picea sitchensis | reverse complement strand
GAACAGAGAAATAACCTTCTAGCAGAGTTAACCATTTTTCTAGGGCTTCTGCATCTATCTATCCTTCAAATACAGGAATATCAAAATTAACGTGTACCTTGAAAGGCGGGGTGCCTCCAAAGTGGCCTCTTGATGAATATGCGCTTGATGCTATCAGCATGCGTTTAAGGATGTGGGCAAAATTCTCCATCATTTTGTCCCTCTGTCGCATGAGAGCTTGCTCAAGAAACAGATTGATAGAATCATTTGCTCCGTCGTTTTTCTTTTCTTCTTCCATTGAGGGTTTCTTGGGTGTACGAGAGTGATTGTATTGAAGAGAGACAATCTCAATATCCAACTTGCTATACTCGGACCTCCTCGGGGACATGCACTGAACAAACGATCAAAAGCAGCCTGCTTTGATACCATTGATCTGGATTATTTTCGGCATGAAATGAGATCGGAGATATAATAAAGAAATGCACAGAGATACCATAGATATTCAATAATATAACATAAATGTATCATAGATGCAACCATAAACACAGATATACAGTAATACGTTATTTCTATTAATGAAAGAAATGTACAGAGACTGTAAAAATACAGAGTGAAAGACTCGCTAGAATGGTGGCATCTTATCTCTGAGAAGAGATGTTACGGCTACTCAAATTCGCAAGAACATGATTGCAATGAGGCTCTGAAGGCCTTTTTACAATAAACAGGAATTCCAAAAAACCTAACCCTAGGAGATGAAGCGCCAAAATTCATGTGGGCCCCGTTTGGGTAAGTTAGTACATCAACTTCCCGGGGTCGTAACTTTTGCATACGATCTCTGTTTTAGGCGTATGATAGCTCGTTGGAAAGGTATCATCGAGGAGATTCATTTTGGGGACTCAATAATTCCTTTATATATTATTGAGAACCTCAATCTCGAAATAAAAATAAAAAAATAAATAAAAATAAATAAAAAATAAATAAAAAATAAAAACATTTAGGCCCTCAAAATAGCCCCGGAAGTTAAAACCTGCTAAAAATAGTAAATTGCCAAAATTGATAGAAAATTGTTTTGAGCCAGTCGGAAAAGGTGGGTGGCCATGAATATCCACCTGGATCATTAAGGGAGCCACCACTTATCAAGCAAAGAGTCACAAATGAAAAGAAGAGCAGCTTCAAATTTTTCTCAAATTATGTCTTTGTTTTCAAAGGAGTGCATTGGCGTAAATCTGGTATTGAAAGGAAAATCACATCCAAGCTTTGTGGTTGTAGGTTGTGGGTATGGTATTTATGCCAGATTTGAAATAAAATAGAGAACTGAAATTCCTATTAAAGAATCATGACAATAACAAGGATGACAGAAAACATAGAAATGTTTTGACAGCTCAAAAAGATATGTAATTTCTAGTTGTTATGAACAGCAATGCGTAGACATGTTCTATGCACATTAAAGTATAGAAAGTTAGCAATTTCTAGCACTTTGTTTTTATAAAGTGAAAAAACTAATTTGCTTATAACTTGAAATACGTCAACTGGGATTTTCTAATTTTTTGTGAGTAGGAGCATCGGGGTGAAATAAACATGCTTACCAAAACTTTCCCATACCCAAATTGGCATTTGTGAGTAATTTGTTGTTCTTCGGATCTGTAGGTGACTTTCCTTTATTGTTTTCATAATCAAAAGAATGCTTCAAGTTTGAATCTTTTCGTTCTATAGTTATAACCTTCTTCCAAGAATATATATTTTAAAGTGTTTTTAATGTTAGTCATATATTTTCATAAGCCATCATTAGGCATATCTAGAATGTGGAGATATCTACCAGCAAGAAAAAGCTTCAATTGCACTACTACAGGATTACCACAAATTGGTGAAAGGTTGATTTTGTAGTGCTTAAAAAAGAAAATGAAATGTGTGATTTAGAATTTACAACAGGGTGACAAAACATTCAAAGTGTAGCATCCCCATTATAATCCCCAGTTTAATTAACGCTTATGTAGATATAATATGAGGCTACGGCCAAGCAATGTAATATGCAAATTGTATTTCTTTGTTTATTAATAAAAATGTGATGCCAGCTGCTAAGGGGACATGGACAAGAGATGGGGGGTGAATTAATACACAAGAAGGAGGAGTGTCTAGGATAATGTCCAAGAGGGGTCCAAGGGGGGGAATACCCATGTATATTGATTTAACCCATTTTCCTAAATTTTCCATTTGTATATGAACCTTCCCATTTCTGATTGAGTGTTCCCTAAGCCAATCATTGAATACATGTAAGAAGGTGTGTGTGAGTATTCACATCCCAAAGTTATTGGGAACATGGGGGTTGAGTACAATCATCTTCGGGAAGAGTGTGATCCAAGAAAGGAAAGCCAAAGAGAGAAAATTTGTATGGGTGGGAACAACAATTTTGAGTTATAAAAGTGTGTGCATGAGAGAAAAGGGAGAGAATAAAAAAGAGCTTGAAGTTGATGTATCCATGGAGGGAGAGTTCTAGAGCATGTTGGAGCGTAGCTAGAATGAATTTGAACTAAAAAACTGAAGAGCCAGGTTTTCAGGCCTGAAGAGTGAACTCCTATGTGCGTTGCACTAAAACAACAAGTGTATTTTGTTGGTTTGTTGATAGTTTTCCTAGCAGCAATTTCCCTTAAGTTCCCAGCTGAAAGATTCCAACTGGATGTGCTAGAGAGACCTTGATAAATGAATGGGGTTCTTGAGGGACAAATATCAGTGAAGGGGTACATTCCTTGGGTTGGACAGGTCAAGAGGAAGAGAGATGGTGGAAAATTGGGATAGTTGTAGGAGAATATCAGTTGGGTTGAGAGTTTTATGAGTTGTGAGTGGAATCTGAGAGACCACCCTCTTTTGTGAATTGCTAACCTCATCTCAAGGGTGACTGGATGTTGATATTTGGAACATTCAGTCTATGGTTGGGTGGAACATTTATCCCAACCAGTCGGTTGCACAAATATTGTGGAAAGATAATTGTTTTATCTTGTTTTTGTGTTAAATTATGTGTTTAATTTTTATGCATGAACTCTGTGTATTTGGAAGTGATTTATATGTTGTTGTAATGAGTTTTTTATCTTCATTTCATGTTGATTAATACCATGTTGTATATGCTTCTATTTTGTGGTTGTAGATAGTGGATAAATCGGTTTTAAATCATAGTTGTAAGCTACATGCATTCAACTAACTGTAAATGAATTAATTTATTTGGCCGCAAATTTCATTTTTAAGAGTATTTCGCATTGTAATGTCCCTATATTGGGTTGGGGGACATTACATTATGGTATCAGAGCGTCTGGTTCAAACAATGGTCTTGTATGGGCCAATATGGATGTGAATTCTTGAAATTCATTGTTGCAAATTTTGTTTGTGACCGATTAGGGGGGGAAATGAGATTTTAGAGAGAAATCCCCAATTTAATGAGTGAAAATTGAGTTTTAATTCTCACCTATAGAGTCATCGCCTGATATCATGTTGATCTCATGATGGACGGATAAGACTTACCATGACAAATTTAAAATTCCTAAGGATTCGACCATTTGAAAGGGTGACGGGATCGATGACCATGATTAAATCGGGGGTCATGAAAGGGAGACAGGCATTTTTATTGTCCAAGTGACCTCAGACTCGATTCCATGGACTTAACCAAATATTGAATGATATTTAAGAGTGTATCCCCCTAGGGCTTGTCAAAGTTCCATATGACCATGGTTTTGGAACCCTGCACAACATTAAAAAGGAGTTAAGCCTTATGAGCTTCTGGACTTCAGAGATTCGGAGCTCTGGGATGTTGTAACTTCAAATACTCTAATACTTTTTAAGGAAACCTGTTGGCACAGTTACCAGAGATTTTGACCGACAACTGGCGGTATCTTATCCATTTTCATGGGATCTTCCTTATCGTTAAACCTTGACCAACGTTTTATTCGTGAAGTAACGAGGGTCATAGATTAGAGGATATTTGGAATGCTTCCTAGCTATTGGATACACGTCATGGTCAAATGTGGTGTTGATCTACACTGGGAGTAAAAAGGCGTTACACGGTCGAAACTCCCCGAATGTCGAAGTCATGAAGTGACGTGGGCCATAGATCTAAGGATCCTTTGGGACCCTTCCTGACCGTCAAATGCAAGTTACATTCATTTGGATTCGACCACTCCAAGAACAAAAGAGTTTGGAATGGCTAGAATCCCCAAACATCGAAATCATGAACCAACGATAGTCGTTGATCTAAGGATCCTTCGGGATCCCTTCACAACCATTCTATCAACTACTGGGAGGAAAAAATAAGTACTTCAGTGAAGTCTTACTTTGGGAGTCGAAAACTCCAGGACTCTAGGACTTCGAGAGATTCGAAGATATAATATGAGGCGTAAACACTGAACCTCCAAAGGCTGGAGTTCGTTGCGAGGAATTCTAGAACTTTGAAACGTCGGGACTTAGAGAGATTTGAGGATGTAGGAAGATGCATTAAGCATCGAATTTTTCCTTATCAAAGTGTCCATATTTGATAGGTTGTGTAGTAAAGAATAAACTTAGTCATCCCTCACAAATAATGATTAAGCCAGAGTCGTCGATCATAAAGGCTTGGAGGTGAACCGGATTCACCAGAGTTGTGAGAAGTGGAGATCAAACCGACCATTGAGTACATAGATCAATGGAGGAGAGATAAAGTGCATTTGAATTTGTAAGGGATTTAATCACTAGGAGGTCGTGCACTTT
This sequence comes from Picea sitchensis, assembly GCA_010110895.2. Lineage (NCBI taxonomy): Eukaryota > Viridiplantae > Streptophyta > Pinopsida > Pinales > Pinaceae > Picea > Picea sitchensis. The sequence continues at coordinate 16,401 of SNQJ01S0165295.1, read as the reverse complement.
GATCAGGATCGTTGGATAGATCGGCTACCATCTCGACATAGGATCTATGCGCACAATAAGGAAGGAGTTAACAAATGGTCTTGTTGGAATGCACGGACCAGATATCTCGATGATTTTTTAAGTCATGAATGTTGATGAAAAATCTTGAGGAATGTGAATTTAGTGTGGGACCCTTTCCAATTATAAACCTCGTCTTAGGTACGAACAAATATCAACCGTCGGACCTAAAGGTGGAGCGTTCCCCACCATAGATTTTGGAGCGAGAGGAGGGATGACATCATGCTAACTTTATGTTGATGTCACGAGCCTATGTGTACGAGGAATCCATGTGGAGGCCTATAATTGGTCGAGGTAATAGGGAGTGGGTCACTGTCAAGCTTAAGAGTCGAGAAGGTGCGATTATGAGTTCGCCAGCCCATGAACCCGAAAAACTCACAAAATAATTTAAGTGTTGATACTTTTCAGACAAACTTATAAAAGGAAGAATTATGCTTTCATGAGTCTATTAGTCCACGAGTCTGTGAGTTCGAATAAATGGAAAATTAATCCAAGTATTAAAACTTTTCGAGCAAACTTATGAAAGAAAGAATTTTGATACAGTATGGGAACACAATTGTACATAATTTCATGAATCTTGTTAATTATTTTACCTTAACAAATTTTGTTGGTTGCAAAGATCTTGCAAAATTAGAGGTACATAAATAAACTTAGTTCTTATATGAGGACTAAAGGCATGGAAGATGTTCAAGGATCTTACATCCATGAGGAAGAGATCAGAGGTTTGCATGTCATCATGGGGAATGTTGAGACAGAGTCAAATGGAAGAAGAGATAGGAAAGAGTCTGTCACTGTGAGAAATATGAATAGAGAAGTGCAAAGTTATAGGGATGATAATGAAAGGATTATGAAGGCTTGGGAAGAGATACTTCAAAGCTTAAATATGTTGCATAAGCAAGTTAACAAATATTCTAGCACCAATCAAGTATCTAGTTTCAGAAAAGTATCGGCATCGATATCCCATAGAAAAAGGGAGGATCACAGAAATGATAGGAATTAAATAAGCATGAGAAGATTCCATCATTCTCCAAGGGAGTCCACTGGAAGAAATCATTCCAACTCAGGGCCAGGGAGAAGCCTAAGTAGGAAAGGCATCCATGTGATGGTATCATCTTAAGAAAGCCAATAAACTTGATGAGAAAAGGATCTCATGGAGGCAGTTCAAAGGATATTTCCAAGAGAAATATTTTTATGAGCATTACTATGAGAGAAATATGAAAGAGTTCTTTGAAATCAGGTTGGGAGCCATGACAATGGAAGAATATGAGAAGTGGTTCTTTGAATTGTTGAAGTATGTTGACTTGATCAAGGATGAAAAGGTTAAAATCCAAAGGTTTCTAAGTGGGTTACCCTCCTCCTATAGTGACAAGATTCAATATGATAACCCCAATACCTTGGAAGAAACTATAAGGAAATCAAGGAACCTTTGTGAGAAAAGAAAAGGAAGGCCAGTGTTCTAGAAGGCTTGGAATGACAAGATGAAAGGGAAAAGGATCAAAGGTATAAAGGTTTTAAACCACCCTTTTTAGAACTAACTCCCAAGCAAATCAGCAAGGCCAGATAGCCCAAAATTATCAAAATAATGCAGATTCATTTGTGAAAAGGCCAAGGAAGAAACCTATACAATGTTGAGGATGTGAAGGGAATCACTTATATAGGGACTTCCCTCACAAAGGAGAAAGAATAAGGACTTTCCAAAACATTCAAGAGGTTGAAACAATGGAAGACATGGGAGGAAGTATAAGAAATCTTTGTTAGTTTAGTTAGCTACGAGGACTAAAAGAAATATCAATGAGTTGGTTAAATATTTTCAAATAGACATGAATGGACTCAACATGAAGGTAGATGTAAAAATCATACCATTGGGTTCATATGATTGTATAATTGGCATGGATTGGTTGGAAAAAAATCATGGTGTCCTAGATTGTGACAACAAGACAATCACATGTCTTGATGAGGAAGGGAAGCAAGGCAAGATTCGAGTCATTCCAAGAGTTGTAGTTGTTAGAGAGATTCCAGCTATGTAGTTGAACAAGAGCTTCAGGAAGGGATGTCAGATGTTTGCAACCCATATGGAGGAGGAAGCTAAAGAAAGAGTGGAAAGCATTGAAGACCATTTGGTCTTAAGGGATTTTGAAGATGTTTTTAGGGAAGTCCCAGGATTTCCACCAAAGAGAGACATTGATTTCTCTATCAATTTGGTGTCAGGAGCTACCCCAGGGTCTAAGACACCATACAGAATGGGCACACCAGAATTAAAAGAGTTACAAATGCATCTTGAAGAACTTTTGAAGAAGGGATATATACACTCAACTATGTCACCTTGGGGAGCCTCAGTTATTTTTGTAAAGAAGAACTATGGAACCTTAAGGATGTGTATTGATTTCAAGAAACTTAATAAGGTTACCATAAAGAATAAGTATCATTTTCTAAGAATTGATGATTTTTTTTATTCGTTGAAAGGTGCAAGAAGTTTTTCAAAGATTGACTTGAGATCAGGCTATCATCAAGTAAGGATAAGGGAAGAATGCATCAAGAAGAAAACATTCAGAACAAGATATTGGCATTATGAATTCACGGTAGTGCCATTTGGACTATCGAATGCCCCAACAATTTTTATGTGTTTGATGAATGGAGTGTTTAGGGAGTACCTGGACAAATGTGTGATTGTGTTCCTAGATGATATCCTCATTTATTGTAAATCAAAAGAGGAACATGAGTAGCATTTAAGAATGGTGGTGCAACTTTTAAGAGAGAATATATTGTATGCTAAGCTAAGTAAGTGAATCTTTTATAAAAAGAAGATTCACTACTTGGGGAATATAATATCAGTAACAGGGATAGAATTTGATCCTGAGAAGATAGAGATCATTAGAGGATGGCCAGTGCCAAAGAATGTGATAGAGGTTAGATCATTCATGGGTCTTGTCAGTTATTACTGAAAATTCATAAGAATTTTTTCAAAAATTGCAAGTCCAATCACTTCTTTGCAAAAGAAGGGAGTGAAATTTGAATGGACCTCCAAGTGTGAAGAGAGTTTTCAACGGTTGAAGAGAATATTGACAAGTGCACTAGTATTGAAGATTGCATATCCAATTAAAGATTTTGATATGTGCATCGATGCATGCAAGGAAGGACTCGGTGGAGTTCTCAGTAAAAAGGACCATGTGGTATGTTATGAGTCCAAAAAACTAAAAGAAAATGAGAGGAATCATGCTACACATGAATTGGAGCTAGCGACAATTGTACATGCAATGAAAATTCATGCTAATAATAGACCATTGTGGTCTTAAGAATTTGTTTGGAGAACCAACACTAAATGCTAGGAAAACTAGATGGATGGAATTTCTTAGTGAATATGACTTTAAAATCAAGCATATAAAGGGAAAGGAAAATCAAGTGGTTGATGCACTCAGTGGGAGAGCTCATGAATTACATATTATAGCCATTAGTATGTAAAAGACAAATATGAAAGACAAAAATTTTGCAATAACAAATTCAGATCAGAATTATTTAAAAATAAAAGAGACATTACAACAAGATAACTTTCAGCAAAAATTTTATTATTATGAGCTGAAAGAAGATGGAATTCTCATGTACAAATTTAAGGTGTATGTGCCAAATTCTGGAGAGATGAAAAATGAAATGCTGAAGGAGATGCATAATGTGCCATATGCAAGGCACCTGGGATATCATAAGACAATTGTAGAAGTAAGAAGCTAATATTTTTCTAGGAATGAAGAAAGAAGTGGCTAATTACATAGCCAGATGTCTGGAATGCCAAAAAGTAAAGATAGAAAGTAGACACCCAACAAATCTGCTATAGCCATTTCCCATTCCAGAATGGAAGTGGGAAGTTCTCCTAGTTGATTTTATTACTAAGTTTCCTAGAACAATGAAGCAACATGATTCCATCATGGTGGTGGTGGATAAATTGACTAAAGAAGCACATTTTATTCCAGTAAAGACTACACACAAGATAGTAAATATTGTGGATATTTATATGAAAGAAGTTGCTAGGCTACATGGAGTGCCTAAGGAAATAGTTTTAGATAGAGACCCAAAGTTTACGTCCAATTTTTGAAGGGTTTGTTCAAGGGATTTAGGAAAAAATTAAATCTTAGTACATCATATCATCTAGAATCAGATGGGAAAATAGAAAGGACTAACAGGATAATTGAGGACATGCTTAGAATGTATGTGATGGATCAACCATCAAAGTGGAAAGATTATATCCATTTAATTAAATTTTCCTGCAACAATGGGCATCATGTATCATTAAAAATGAGTCTTTTTGAAGCGTTGTACAAAAAAAAAATGTAACACACTAGTGAGTTGGGATAATCCAACAGACATAATAATTCTTGGGCTAGAATTGTTAAAAGAAATGGAAGATCAGATGGCAAAGACAAAGAAGAATTTGAAGGCTTCCCGGGATAGGCAGAAAAGTTATGGAGACATGAATAGAGTTTTCAGAGATTTTAAAGTGGGAGAACATGTTTTCTTAAAAGTAACGGAAAAGAGAAGTTCGATAAAATTGGGAAGCTACCTAAATTTGGCAGCAAGATATTGTGGACCTTTTGAAATATTAGAAAAGATAGGGTCAGCTGCATACATGTTAGCTTTGCATGCATCCATGAGAGTGCATAATGTATTTCATGTGTCATTGTTAAAGAAATATGTGTATGATCCTAACCACATAATTGATTGTAATGTGATCCAGGTGGAGCGTGAACGGGATTTCTAGGTGGAACCAATACGTATCTTCGACCGAAAAGTCAAAGTGATTAAGAACAAAGTCATAGGTATGGTAAAGGTTCAATGGACCTACTATAGTCCTAAATATTCTACCTGGGAGCATGAAGTAAAAATGCAGGAAGAATACCCACAATGTTTTGACAGTTTTGAAGAAAACATAATGCAAGACTCCATTTTGAGCAGCTAAAATTCTGAAACCGCATCTTAGAGTCCTGGCCAACTACATTGGGGACCTTGATATACAAATGGATCGTTCCTTGGTTTAGACTTGATAAATGGATGGTACATCCCTTGGGATAACTCTAATAAATGGATGGTACATCCCTTGGGCTAACTCTGATAAACGAATGGTGCATTCCTTGGGTTGGCAAGTTGAAAGGAACATGAGATTATGGTCGGAGTTTTTGGAGTTGTTAAATTGTAGGATTTTTATTTTATGTGATGTAAATTTGCATACATATATATGTATATTGGTACAAAGTGCACTGAGGATGATGCACAATTGTACAGTACGGGGAATGTAACATCCCCATTATAATGATCAATTTAATCAATTCTTATGTAGATATAATATGTGGCTACGGCCAAGCGATGTAATATGAAAATTGTGTTTCTTTGTTTATTAATAAAAATGTGATGTCGGTTGCTAAGGGGACATGGACAAGAGATGGGGGCTGAATTAATCCACAAGAGAGGGGAGTGTCTAGGATAATGGCTAAGAGGGGTCCAAGGGGGGAAATACCCATGTATATTTATTTAACCCATTTTCCTAAATTTTCCATTTGTATATGAACCTTCCCATTTCTGATTGAGTGCTCCCTAAGCCAATCATTGAATACATGTAAGAAGGTGGGTGTGAGTAGTCACATACCAAATTTATTAGGAACATGGGGGTTGAGTACAATTAGTTTGGCAAAGAGTGTGAGCAAATAAAGGCAGACCAAAGAGAGAAAATTCATACATTGGCTGGGAACAACAGATTTGAGTTAGAAAAGTGTGCATGAGAGAAAAGGGAGAGCAAGAAACAGAGCTTGAAGTTGATGCATCCATGGAGGGAGAGTTCTAGAGCATGTTGGTGTGTAACTGGAGATAATTGGAGATGGAAAACTAAATATCCAGGTTATCAGGCATGAAGAGTGAACTCTTGGGTGAGTTGCACTAAAACAACAAGTCTTTTTTGTTGATTTGTTGGTAGTCTTCCTAGCAACAATTTCCCTTGAGTTCCCAACTGAGATATTCCTAGTTGCATGTGCTAGAGAGACCCTGGTAAACGAATGGGATGCCCAAGAGACTAATATCAGTGAAGGGGTACTTTTCTTTGGTTGGAAAGGTCAAGAGGAAGAGCGGTGGTTGAAAATCGGGATAGTTGTAGGAGAATATCAGTTAGGTTGAGAGTTTTATGAGTTGTGAGTGGACTGTGAGAGACCACCCTCTTTTGTGTATTTCTAGCCTTAGCTCGAGGGTGACTGGTTGTTGAGATTTGGAACAGTCAGTCTATGGTTGGGTGGAACATTCGTCCCAAGCAACTAGTTGCACAATTGTTGTGGAAAGATAAGTGTTTTATCTTGTTGTTGTGTTAAATTACATGTTTAATTGTTGTGCATGAACTATGTGTATTTGGAAGTGATTTATTTGTTGTTGTAATGAGTTGTTTAGCTACATTTCATGTTGATTAATAACATGTTGTAGATGCTTCTATTTGTTGGTTGTAGATAGCGGCTAAATCTGTTTTAATTTGTAGTTGTAAGCTACATGCATTCAACTAACTGCAAATGAATTAATTTATTTGGTCGTAAATTTCATTTTTAAGAGTATTTACATTGTAATGTCCCTCGGTTGGGTTGGGAGGAGTTACACAAAGCATAAGAAGAAGACATCATATTGAGATTTGGTTGACATGCACAAATTGTTGTAAAGTGAGATTATTTGTTGCAGCGGAAAAGAGAACAAGTCTAAGAGAGAGGTGTTGCCACACAAGAACCAACACTTACAAAACCTGTGGTTTCTACACAAGAACTAACTACAAAGAAGCTCAGCTGCAACTTGAGTCTTTCTATCTTGTCGCCTTATCTTTCAAAAGAAGACCCAGTCACACAAGTTCAGAAAAATTAGTTGCATGGATATACAGGTTTGCATGTGGACATGAAACATATTCAATTTGGGGGAATGTTGAGTCGCAAAAATGATAATCTTTTTACATCCTTTTACCATCTTTTCATATCATTTTCCCTTGACTTTTATTCTTTTTTTCTTTCATGTAACCCTATTGTACTCCATTTTTATGCTTATATATGGGATTAGGATTAATATTTTCCATTGCATTTATTTTAGTATTTTATATGAATTTGTGATTAAATATTACAAAAATAACATATTTTCACTTATCTTTCAAATTGAGTTAATTTTCTAGTTATTACAAGAAATAGACAAATCCTATAATCGAGCCATATTTGGAAATCCACGAACTGGGTTTCAGTGATTTTTGGTGTAAAGCATCATCGGGTCAAAATGAACATTTCCACAAAATATCTCAACAACTCAAATCGCATTTTGAGAGAGATCATCATTTTATCATCTTCAGTTCTGATAATTACAGGAAACGAGTTCCCATAATAATTCAATTTTTACCATTTTCTCCAAATCCATACAGCGAAATTGAAAATTCATCTTCAACCATTGAAGATTTAATATGGATTTGGAATCCTCATTTAAATCTATTGGGTATGGAAATAATCTTGGAGTTTTTAATGAGATTGGTTGTGAATATCTTGGAGATATTATGAGCTAATTTCTAGTTGCTAATTTTTAGCAAATGGTTGTAACCACATTGGGAACTTGTGGATCTAGGAGAAGTTAGTGGATCTCAATTTACTATTTGTTATTTCAATTTCAAAGCAAGTTCATGTATAAATAAGAGTTTTTTATTCATTCAAAGAGGGACTCTTACAACAATGTCGAAATAATGATGGAATAAATTACAATTTCATAATTTCTTGTTTCATTGTCGATTTACAATTTCTATAGTTTTTAATTAGATTATTTTAGCTGTGCTTTAGATTAACATCAACACTCTATTCTATAGAGTATGGTCCTACTCTAAAAGGATGGAGAGTTGATTAGTGTAGATTGTATTTTATTTATTTACAAGTGTGTTTCCTTTTCACAATGATTGTTTTCATCTTATCAAAGCTTGCTAACAACAAGAGAAATAGTTCATGGAAAATCATGCAAGGAGACAACCTGGTGACAGCAGGATTCCTACCCAACAACATGATCGGTTCAAGTACATGATCATTATTATGAGTGATTAAGCTTTTTTTCGATTTAGGAAGTGTGGTGAATTTCATTTTTGTAGTTGATTTCATTTATCTCTTTGGATTCTAGAGAAATATGCATTCATTGAATTATATTAAGAAATATATTAAATGGAGAATTGTTGTAAAAGGTTTAGATATCAAAGATTGAACACTTAACTACAACCTAATTTACAACACTCATGGTTATAATAAAGTATAATTTAATGAGGAATTTGTATTTCATTCCATTTATTTCATGCAATTGATTTAATAATTAGGATAAGCATTAAGCATTCTAAATAGACCATACTTCAAATAATCTAATTATGCACATATTGTGTTTTCATTTCACAATTCTACGTACTTCAAATTGATAATAGAATGTAACGGGATTTAGACATATAAATCCACTGACAAGGTAGTTGAATTTTGATCTAATTATAAGAAGCATCATGTTCCAAGGACTAAGGGGCAAGGGTGTGCCATGAGTTATTTATGGGAGAAAGAAAATTTAACCCAGGTGTCCCTTCATGTGCATATCATTCCCCCAGTTTCTCCTTTGATTATTGGAGGAGAGATATACTTCATATTTTTTATATGGTCGAGGAATTAATGAAATCAAATGTTTCAATATGGTGTTTCCCCTCCCTAGGTATTTATCCTTGATTTATTTTGATGCCAACATATGCATTGTGCCTCTTCAAGACAAGGAAGTATGAAATGCTATCAAAAGAAGTGTAATATAGGGGAGCTCAAGAAAGAATGTGTGGTACATATGGGGTAGTAATTTCGTCTATTTTGAGAAGGCAAGTGCGGGTTGGATTCTCCTTAATCCAAGAGGAAATGCAATATTTCTTTATGCTTGGGGACTAGGGACAACAACAAATAATATAGTAGAAGATTATGTTCTTTATGCATGGATAAAATTGGATAAAGAGCCCAATATATCTCAACTCTCACTATTCAGAGACTCAATGTTAATCGTCAAGGTTGTTCTCAATAGAAATTGCATGGAGAACAATCTTCTTAGCAATATCTTCCATCAAATCACCACCCTAATCGAGAAATTTGATGAAATCAACCTCTTTCATATCAAAAGAGTATTAAACCCCCATGTTGACCTTTGGGAAAAACAGGGTTATAGGATAGCACAAGGTGAAATAAATTTAAATAATGTAAAGGGGTTTTTCCCCATCCCTTAACCCCTCCCTCATGATGTGACGTGACCACATATTACCTCCAGTCAGTTGTACTTCCCTTGTACTCTGGGCTTCCTTCATATGTATGAAAGGTGACAAAGTATGTGCAAGGTTTAATGGAGTTTGTGTGAGGATTTCCCCCAAATCAAGTGATTTGGGCTCTTCAAACAGCTCACAGAGTCGAGGTATGGAACTTGTGACTATGTATTGGAAGTCATATTCTCCTGGTTCAGAAGGGTCGGTGTTATGCAAGGTTCAAAGTATCGCTCCATGAGAGAGAAGACGGTTCTGCCAGCATTCTTCATTGTCAACCTTTGCTCCACGAGATAAGATTTTGGGGCTTCTAGTATGGGATCCATTTGGATTCTCCCCTTGGCTTCTTTGATATAATTATAGGTCTATTTTCTCTCTTTATTTAATGTCAAAACATTATGGTGTTTTTCTTTTAATTTTTTTCTTACCCTTCTCTCCTTGTATTGTTTTCACATTCAACTAGAGTAGTTTCAGGGTTAGTTCTTAGGGATTGCCTATGGATCCCTAGGCGAGTGACCTCAGGAAAATTATCAGGCATCATGAATATTTTGGCCAAGATAACAATACATCCCTCCAACAACTAATGGATCAGCTCAAAGAGTTTGAAGAAATGATGGCAGGACTCTCCCTCCGAATGGAGGAAAAGTTTGGGGAATTCAAGGATTCCCTCTCTTCTTTGGATCATCGAATGGATGAAATGGAACCTTCCTTCCATAAATTTAGAGCCCTGTGGCCTCTTCAGTGCTCAGCTTCTGATTCAGTGAACCCTAGAAGACCCTTTCTCCTTGATGTATTTGTTGAGAATGAATAAGGGGATTTTGATCAAGAAACTGCACCAATGGATATTGAATATGGGACTCTTCAACTCTCATAGTCCTCATACATTCAAGAATTTGCTTCCAATATGTAATTTATGTTTTTTTAAGTCTGGTGGTGCCTTGGGAAATTTTGTAAGGATATTATCAGTCTGGAAAATCATAGGAATAGCCCAGCAAGGATGTTAAATTATGTTATTATTGTTTATATTTGAGTTACGCAAACTATTCAGCTATATGCCCTCTTATGTAGAATTGTTTACATTGTTGCTTAGTTGTGGCCCTTTTAATGTAAATCAGTGCAATTTGTGTTAAAAAAATGTCTTCTATTTGTATATGCAATGGATTTTTTTTGGATAAATAAATTTGATTAATAAATTAACAAAATGTATTATCCAAAAATAATATACAAATGGGTGTGAGTCTACCTAATGGACAAGAGTAGAGCCCTCAAATTACATTGCACCTCAACTAAGAAACCCCTCGCATCCCTTTGCATGGGAGATCTCTTAGCTCTAAATTGAAAACATAACTCATCAAAAAGTACTTCCTAAATATAAAAATAGAAAACACAAAACCATTGAACACATATTCATAAGGAAACTTACACAAAAGGAACATGCTGGCAACTCTAATACAATGCCAAACATCTTTAAAATGAAGTGTTCCAATGGAATCAACATCCCCTAAATAGTGTACTAGTTTCTTTGTACACCATATTCTTTCCAAGATACACTAAATAGAGATTGGGGTCTTTCATATGCGAAAGAGAAATGGGTGAATTGCCTTGGGGTCTTTCATAATGTAATTATTATGTCATTTGCAAGAAATCGGACCAAGAATCTAATAATTTAAAACTAAATCAACTTTAATTAGTCCATGCCTAAAGGCAACGGAGACTATTGTAAATTGTATGTCATTTTCCCAATAATCTTGCACACAAATCAATGATTTTTTCATTCTTTTAACCCAAGGTTTTTGCAAACTATTACAATTTTTCGAATAGAAATTCATCTTTTAGCCTAAGTTTTAACATGCTTATACTTTTAGGTCTTATTTGGCCTCATATTGTTGAGATTCAACAAGAAGATCCTAGTGAAAATTATGCACCTACACTAGGATGGAGCCTCAGGCTATTTTTAGGTGGAAGTCTATTTTTATTTGATGAGTAAATTATATTTATAGATGATGTCTATTTATAGATGGTGAGTGAATTCTATTAATAGATGTATGTCGACTATTATTATCCCTTAATAATAGTTGGACAATAAATATTAATCTATTCTCAATGAGCACTTGGAAATAGTTAACTGAAGTGGAAAATCAGTTAGCTATAGGAAATTTGAGTTCAAAGGTTGACTGGTGG
>SNQJ01S0165292.1:5352-21136 GCA_010110895.2 Picea sitchensis | reverse complement strand
TATGTCGGGAACATATCGTGACCGTCGGATTTCCTAACTACAAATGCATACTAATGCATACTAAAGAAACACACTTTTACCTAACGACATATTATACCAAGTAGATCTTAACTAACTCCTAAGTGTCTAAATATCCTAACAGTATTGCATAGAGACTCAACAACCATTTGATCAAGAGATCGACGGTGATGATTAAAGTTCCCCTTGAGGATTAGTCCCACATTCATAATGCAAAAAATGTTGTATGTGTTTATATAGCCAACACTTTGCATATCTTATCAACGCGTAGTGCAAGGGTATGGTGGGGGCTTTGTCAAAGTTTCATGGAAACCTGCATAGGAGATCTAGCTAAAGCATACACAAACAAGGCTTATCAAGAAAAGGAAGAGAGATACACAATGAAGAATGAGAATCAATTCATATTATGATCTAATCAATGAGTGAGTGATCTTCTCTCATATAGGCAATGACATCCTATAATTAGGAATGCATGCATAATAGTGATGGTCTAATATTAGAAAGTCTAAAATAGAACTAGTTAGTTAAATCCCACTGAACTAGTGTGCCGAAAATAGAAATTTCTCCAACACCCCCTTTAAACATCACTATGGAGTAAAAAATGAGTCCCAGCTACTAGGCCATTTTAGGTACTCATGTACAATGAAACTAATGAATACTGAATAAAAACGAGGAAAGAAGGAAAACCATGTGGGAACAAAACCCCCCCTCAAAGGATAATGTATCAAAAGAGGAAAATGGCAGCTGCTAGGCAATTATGTTCTTCACTACAAGACGATCCCGTAAAGTCTGAAACTTCTGCTCACTGAAAGTCTTCATGAAGATGTAGAATTTTTTATGGATCTGATGAATTCCTTTGGCAACTTGTCTATCCTTGTACCTCTTGATCCTATGGACCCATATGTACCTGAAAATATTCCTTTTTGGTGGAAGTGGAACCAGATGTGAAGTCTTATTCTTTAGGAGTGAGTCATACTCCTTCTGCATGGCTGCTTTCCATAATGGATTTCCCACAACCTTATTGTAGTTATGCAGATCACAGGATTGAACCATATAGCAATGCATGGGCATCGAAGGTTCTGAATATGAAAGTACATGAGAAGGCTCCTCATGCTGAGATCGAGTCATCCTCAAATCTAATGGATTCCCTGCAAGATTGCCTGCTTCCTGAAGTGTGGTATGTTCCTTCTTGGGCATCTGCTGAAGCTTCACCGTTGTATTCTTATCTGGCTGTACTACCTGCTTATTTCCATGTACATAATCTAAGTGTATGGAATCATCTTTGATGTCTGAAACTGATGGAAGTACAAGAGTATATGCATGTTGCAGTGGAGGTGCATGCAAAGTACTCTCGTTATGTGTAAGTAGAATAGATGAGTCATTGTCAGAAAACTTAGTGAATTTATACAACCTTGAATTGTGATCCACCTCACCAATTGCAATGATGGAATTGTCATGCATGTCAATTATTGAAACTGAATCTGATGTAAATTCAACCTTTTTACCTTTTTGAGTGATCTGATAAACTGAGAGCAGATTCATAGAAAGATTTGGAACATATAAAGCATTCTCAAGACTGTCATTATGGAGTTCCACTCTCCGTTCTCTTGCTACTGCTATTGGAGTATCATCCCCCATGAGAATAGGGGGTTTCGAGCATGGACTCAAAGAAGAGATAACTTCCTCTTTCGCTGCCATATGATGGGATGCACCAAAATCTATAATCCATGAATCAAATGAGGAATTAATTGCAGCCAGAGCATGATGATTACCTTTCTTAGGAGCAAGATCTTCTTCCTTTTGCTTATTGACTTCCTTTGGAATGAAGTTTTCAAGGTTGTTCTGATGAAGTGTCTATGCCATAAGATCGATCTGTTTCTTCATGCATGTGGATTCTTCATGATTCGGTTTATTGCAGTAAGTGCATTGTTTTCCCTTCTTCTTCTTCTTGGAATCTAAAGAGTCTTTGGAACCTGAAGAATCATTAAAGGGTTTGGAATATCCCTCCTTCTCGTTCTGTTTGGATGACCCTTTTCCATCATGCATGGTGAGTGCATGTGTTTTGGGATCTTTCATGAGACCCATATGTATGAGGTTTGTCTGCTCTTGTGTAAGAGACTCAATGAACTGAGCCAACGTAGGAATTTTCCAATTTGTTCCAAAAATACATCTGCCAGAATGTAAATTGGAGACATATACAATGTATTCTGGTCCTATCTTGGCCAAAATTGTTAGAATAAGTTGTTTCCCTTGTGTAGACTTGTCAATACCACATTCTCAAGATCAAAATCAAAGATTTAAATTTAGTAAATAAATCTTGTATATTATCAAAACTTTTAGGATCTAAGGTATTCAACTGTACCTCAAGCATATGACCTCGCATCTCATCCTGCTTTCCAAAGAGTCCTTCCAGGGTGGTCCAGATATCGTTTGGAGTCTTTCATGCAGCAACATGAAACCATAAATCAGTGGAGATTAACTCAAGAAGTAGTCATGTGGTCTCATCCTTACAGTTCTCCAATCTCATCTTCTCAACCACTGATGTAGGTTATGTTTCTGTCGCCATCGTCAAATTATACAGTCATTTCCTTATGAGTTGGAATTCTTCCTTGGGCTTCCAATCAAAATAATTGTATGGTGTGAGGATTACCACCAAGTTTGACGGTATAATAGTTGTCCTATCCATCTCTCCCAATGTTTCTAAGAACCCCTAAAAATTTACTCTCAGTCTGCAAGTGAAAAATTAAGAAATCACGACAGAAATGACACTTTAAGTGAAAATTCGTATCAGTTTCAGGAGATGATATTCCGACTTAATTTATGAGAAAACGGTGAGGAATCTCGCCAAACGATTGAAAACCCACTTGCATAATGGGTCTATTTACTTCTTTTGCGAGTCGTTTCCTCAAAAACATAATATTTTGGGAGAAATCACTATAGAAAGGTACGACCACAAATTCATATTAGTTTCAGGAGGCTATCTTCAGGCTTACTTTCTGAGCAAACGGTGAAGAATCTCGCCAAACGGTTGAAAACCCACTTGTAGAATGGGTCGATTTACTTCCTAAGAGAGCCATTTCCTCAAACATGTAATATTTTGGGAGAAATCATTATAGAAAGGTACGACCATGGATTTGTATTAGTTTCAGTAGGCTATCGTCCAACTTACTTTCTGAGCAAACGGTGAGGAATCTCACTAAACGGTTGAACACCCACTTGTAGAATGGGTCAATTTACTTTCCACGCGAGTTGTTTCCTCAAAAACTTAACATTTTTTGAGAAATAAATGTTGAAAGGTACGACCACGGATTTAGTTCGTTGAAACTCTGATTTTCCTTATTCTTTGGCTTGTTTAGCTTGCTCCAAGCAGCGTAGCTCTGATACCATGTCAGTGTTTCATGGAAACCTGCACAGGAGATCTAGCTAAAGCATACACAAACAAAGCTTATCAAGAAAATGAAGAGAGATACACAATGAAGAATGGGAATCAATGCATATTATGATCTAATCAATGAGTGAGTGATCTTCACTCATATAGGCAATGACATCCTATAATTAGGAATGCATGCATAATAGTGATGGTCTAAGATTAGAAAGTCTAAAATAGAACTAGTCAACTAAATCCCACTGAACTAGTGTGTCAAAAATAGAAATTTCTCCAACAAGCTCTAGGTGATTGGACTCCTCGAGAAGCTCACAAGACTGGAGCCCGGGACGACCTGTTAGGCCCCCTACCTTTTGGTCAAAGCGACTAAGACGTTGGAAAAATATTTTTTTTATACACTATAGAAATATGGGTCATATTTATAAATTAGGATTCAACAAGACAAATGCAAGGTAAATTAAGATTCAACAACACAAATAGAAATATGGATCATATTCACATAGAAAACAAATACATATGCAATCAAATAGAGTAATCCATCCATCCATTTAGACATTCATAAACCCAACATTTAACATTTATCCAAAATGTATAGAGAGAAATTATTTTTAGAAGTTTATTCAAATATGCTAAGTGTGAAGAATATCATACTTGCATTCCTTCTCCCACATCATTCATAGTATATATTGCACTTAATCTCACACATATTCAACTCAATTAATTGAGCATTCATATCATTACCAATAAAATGAAAAACAAAATTATAATATCATGCAAAAGAGAAACGATTTATATTTTTATCAATTGTTGTTCACCAAATTAGGTTGGGAAGGAGTGATTCACTTCCCATATGTAGGAATTATTTGTGGATTCCACCCTAAGTCGGGTTATGAGACCACCAAGGTGAAGAAGCACATATGGGGCTCTAATATCATTTAACCCAACCAAAAGTTCTCAAGATTTCAAACAAAATCAAACACCTAACACCATATATTTTAGAAAGAATCATCTAGGAATCTCATCAATCCTTGAATCATTCCTAATCTTCTTCCTCTTAGCCAAACACAACATAAGGTCAAGAATTTCCATTCTCTTCTTAAAATTCCCTCTATAAATCCTTCATCTCTAGTGCTCTGTTGTACGGAGGAAGAATTTGATCCATTGATTTTCCTTTAGAAACCTAAAGTGGTAGACCTTGGAACAATTATGGTTAATTCTTTGCATGAGCACGAAGTTGAGGGTTTGTATATTACTCTAGTCACTATGGACATTACGGCTATGATTCTTTTCGTTAAATACATCTCATTTCCTCTCCTATTAAAAACATTCCTCCTAGCTTATCATATAAGGCTTTTCATTGGCCTCGGTTTTATATTATTATTGTGGAGATTATTTTTATATGATTATTGTGCAAATTATAAGAATCCAAACCATCCAATACATTGAAATACGACACCAATTTTTTCTACATAATTGAGGCACTTGAAACATATTTATTCATATTCCTTATAAATTCTTCTATTAACAAAGGATCCATGTATTTTATTTTGATAACCTACTTCCGTAGACCATCATTCTTGATAAATCTACATGGGCTCATTGATACCACGATTGTTTCAAAGTGATTATTATTTTTTAATTCCTAACCTCCAAGGGATTTTGGTTTTGCAATTCTTATCCATTTTACTAAGGGAATCCTCATTTCCTTTCTTCCCTTCTAGAAAAACTGAAACGTTTTCTCTTCTTTCCTCTAGTATACCAATTGGAATGTATGCTAAGAAGTGCTAATAAACAAGGAAAGCTTCCAATGCTAATGTTATGAGAGTTAACCACCCACCATAACTAACTAACAACAACACCATCTGCAGATTTTTTTGATCTCTATTTTTTCATATAGTTGGGATCCAATCCCTAGAGACATATCCATTGGATTTTAGTGTGAAGCCCAAGTATTTGAACCCTTAGCTAAAATATAATACTTGAAAAGGTAAAATTTATACCACCTCTATTTTTTGTCTATGAGTCAAACCATTAAAAGAAACATAATATCTATGCATGTTTACTTCCTTACCTATAGATTCAATAAAGAAAAGGTGATTCTTTAATACAATAAGTTTTCTTAATAAAACCAACTCCAAATAAGAGGACAACATCTACAAACAATACATGGGAAAGAAAAATATTCCTACCTAATTTTAGTCCTTTTAATTTCCCATTTTGTTGTATGATTTAATGATCCTTCCTAGTCCTTTGGATACCAATAAGAATAGAAGAGGGGATAGTGGACACCCTTTTTGTTATGAACCAAAGTCCAAAAATAACATAAGAATAGAAAGAAGTAGCTCCATTCCTTGATAATGATAAAGAGTTGATGAAAATGAAGCCACTTCAAGGGGACAACCTCCTTTTATAATATATCCAATGCACAAGACATGATGCCTATACATATGAATCTCCTTTATTATAAATAGAAGATAAAGTGAGAATGATGTAACCTAGAACTAAGCCAACCTAACCATAACTAATATACTAATAATGAATCAGGGTTGGGTCCTTAACATATCCCTCCTTTTTAAAAAATATTTCCCCTCAAAGCTTGTAATTGAGGGTGTTTCTTCACGAATTGCTTATTTTCCCACATAACTTCTTCTAGAGGCATATTCTTCCACTTTATTAGGAACTCCATAATGGTTCTATTCCAAAGATTATCCAAATTGTATTGAGAACGACATGAAGGAAGAGATATAATAGAGACATAACAAATAAATATACAAAGATATTGCAAGGACTACAGTAATACAATAAACTTAGATTCTATAAAGTGGACCTTTGGCATACAAGTGGATTATAGTCATGAACCTAAGACCTGATGATCAAGAAGACCTCATAATGTCACCCGTATTCAACTAATTGGATGCCAAAGACTACCTAGAGAGGATTCGTGTCATGGTTTTTAGGTGTTGTCGATGGTGGTTCATGAGCTCGAGAAGGTTTAGTTAGGGCTTTAGGCCATTGTTTCCAACTTCTCATGTTTATCCCTCTACACCCATTTTCAATGTACAAAACCTAATCATGATGCCTCATATCCCTCTTAAAGGCCAATTAAGTTATGTTATGTTGGTTTGAGGACTTGTTCAAGGCTCTTGATGACAACTTGTTCACCCATCCATGGTCTTGTGTGGTGACCTGAGGACTTGCTCATGGTGCTTGAGCTAGATATGGAATAGAAATTGCATTGATTTCATCTTATGATTTTTTTTGTGGTTCTATATAAATAATTTAGGACCTAGATGTCATATTCTAGGGACCAATGGACATGCACAAGGCTACAAATTAACCACAAAGTATGCCCTCTATATTAGGAGGTCAATATACTTAGAGTGGGATATGGGTTCCATTAGAATGTTTTTTGCATGACAGGTGGGTCTCATACCATGGTTCGGGGGAGCAATCTAGGGAATTATTCCCTAAATTAATATTATTGATCTATTGTGCCACAATCAAGGCCTTAAACCACAACATAGACCCTTTAAAGTGGACCTTTGGAATACAAGTGGACTATAGTCATGAACCTAAGACCCATCCATGATGATCAAGAAGACCTCATAATGTCACCTATTGTCGTCCTTATACACACTTGCAAATGTGAGCAAAGTCCTGCTCACTTACTGTGTCCTTGGAGGCACAATGCCTAGGTTCAAAGCCCACGTTGTCACTTTGACTTGAACCTCTTTCGTCTAGGCTCACTCCTAGGGAATCCAAGGGGGGTAGTCCCTAGTTTCTAGATAAGTTTTAAGGTTAGGTTCTAGGAGTTGATTATAATTTCTTAAGGTTAGAGGGGATCCACCCTAAGATGTTAAGGCAACAATGCAAGATGCAAGGGTTAATATGTCAAGCAAATCTTTTCCTAGGGAAACTAAGACTAGTGCCTAAGGTTGGGCAAGGGGTCAACTAGATGTTAGGGTGTTTCGTTACAAATATAATTACAAGATACTTACAAAATAATAATTGAATACAATGAATATTAGATACAAGACTTACAAATAAAGAATGCTAGGATACAATGAGCAAGCTAACTACTTTCAGATGTATGTGAAGGATAAAAGAAGATCAAAGCATTAGCATCACATCTACGACTTCATCACCAATATATCAAGTTCATCATCAACACATCCACAAAGACACTTTAGAAGATTCAAAGATTAAAGCTCAAGTGCATTAAGATGATCAAGACTATCAACACCCTTAGTTATTAAACCCACAAAGTGTTTATTAGATGATTAAGCCCAAGGTTATTAAATGATTAAGGGTTCTTAAGATTTAAAAGTTCCAATTACCCTTATTAAGTGTTTCACCAAAGCCTCCTCCTCCTACTGTCAAATGGATGATGGATGCTCAAGATAGTATGGCAACGAGGCCAACCCTAGCTGTCACAGTCAACCCAAAGAATTGAGTTTTTACGGAAAGGACACTCCTTTGTGCCGTGAGCCCATCCCCGGCCTATCACCTTCTGTTGCCCTCCTCAATCCCCATTTTAGATGGTGAAGATGGTGGTCTAAGGTACCCTATTAAGTCTATTGAGTTAGTATATCAATTAGGAAGACTTTTAGGTGTATTTTAGAGTGTTTTAGTGATTTTATGATGCCTTTAAAGTGTGATTTGATGCTATGGCCTAAACTCACTTCAGCTTAAATGTGTGTTGCTTAAGCTTATGAAATTAAGGGCATGAACACATGTAAAGAAAATAACGATGATGGTTGAAACAAGATTTAGTTATCACATGCACTAGATCATTAACATGTAGCTTACTATGTAAATAAAGCAAATCATAAGGGCAAGATCAACTTGCCAACAAGAAATGAAAGATGAGCACACTTATTTTATGTTGATTTATAGCATCAAGATCCAAGCATTAAGTGTGAGAAAGAAGATTTAAGTGTTTTCCTACACTATCAACTTAACCATAAGAATTACTTCAAGTGTGTTGGGAAATGGCCTTAAAAGATTATAGCTTGAAAGAGAAAACCATTCACTTAACTATGAAGCATTAAACATTTAAAGTGTTAGATTTAAGCATTTAAAAGTAGATAAATATCTTGAAGTGACTTAAGCATGCAAGTAAATCTAATCAAGTTGATTATGCCCAATAGGCTTAATCTAAGGATTAGTATGTCTGAGATCTAGATCTAGAATATTTTAAACCATTAAGCATAAAAGATCAACAACACATATTAAACCCTAGCCTTACCACTTGGGATATTCCTCTCCCAATAGGTAGGCAATTATTAGACTTGTTTAATCTTAGAAATAACTTGAGAGAAAGAGAGAGGCAAGCAAGCAAGATAGATAAGCTAATGAAAGAAACAAGCAAACCAACAAACAAAACCCTAACCCCCACGTCTGAGGTTTGGGAGATGTATTTCATCTACCAAACCCCACGTCCTAGCTCAAGAAGTGACAAAAGGAAATAAAAGTAAGATCTACGCCAAACTCAAGCTACCCCAAGGCTCACACGTGGGAGGAGGCCATACCACTCCTTCTCCCACAACTATGAGCCACTAAATCAGCAAGAAAGAGGAAAATCTATGCACAAGAAGCCCTAGAAATGAAAAAGGAGGTTGAGAAATAGATACCAATCATGTAGGAGGGTCTTGGAGTGTTGTGTGGATGTCTTTGGGTATCCAAAACCCTCTCAACCATATCTGAACCCGCAAAAACCAACAAGGTATCCTTGTTGGAAATGCTACACACAACAATACAAGTGAAGAAAAACTTTTGCCTTTGAGGGCAAAAATTTTCTTGAAAAAAATTTGATAAAAATTTGATTTAAATGACCAATCTTACTAAGTTAAACTAGCTGAAATATGTATGAAGTGAACAGAAATAAGTTGAAGCTTAAAGGTTGAGAAATATGGAGTTTATATGTGTTTCAAGGGAAGACTCTTCCTTGAGGCATCCCCAATGAAACCCTTGAAGCTAAACTTGTAAAACTTGAGAGGTGATGTGCATAAAAGAGATAACATATTGAATATACTAACAAGATGACATTTCAATCCTATCTAGAAAATCAACATATATAGATCTAAAAGAACATGCATTGATAGATCTACCCAAGTAACATTTTACCTAAGATCCAATGTGTGCAATCACCAAACAAATCAATACAAATTTACCTCATATGTGTGGCAAGAACAAGAACATGCATATCTATTCCAATTATCCTCCAAAGCTTCTCTTTATTACTCAAGAAATGGATCTTGGAGAAAACTTACTCCAAAAACCTAAGAGCCAAAGAATGGAAATGATGGAACAAGAGAGAGAGAAAGAGAATGAGAAATTAAGTAGCATAACAATAGATCAAGATATGTTGAAGAGGAAGTGAGGAGAGGAATCTATTTATACTTGGAGAGGCAAACATACCTCTCTTGGATTAATTCCAAGTGTCCACCACCAAGAAAAAGAAGAGATCCCAAGGCTAGGGCGCACCATCTAGGGTTTAGATCTTAGATCTAGGGTGTAGATGGGCGAGGGAGTGTTGGGATCAAGAAAAAGAGGCGTGGGAGGCTTAGGGATAAGTGCCAAGGGAGTGGAAGGGGTTTAATAATTTTTAAAAATTACTTTTTGGAATTTTTTAAGTGGAGGGGGGCGTAACTCTCCTAGGAGGGCACACCACTTGGGGGAAAATAAAAGAATGGGAAGCAATCAATGAGGGAGAGGGAATGGGATCACCCTAGGTGGTGATGTGGGGGTCTAGGATAGGAAAACCACATGTGAGAGGAGCCCCCACACATCCCACACTAAAATAAAACGTAAGCTTCCTAAGAGGGCGTCAATTTCCCCCTAGGGGACGTGAGGGTTGAGTGATGTGAGGGGGTAAGGGTTAGAAAAAGGTTAAATCAAGTTTGGGTGGGTAGGAAAGGCTTAGGGAGTCTCTCTCTAACCTTTATACATCTTTAAACATCCTTTCAAATCATTATTACAATTTTACATTTTTGCCATGTTTGGACTTTAGCAATTAAAATTGTTGTTTTTGACTGACTGACACTCCGGGTGGATAAACCCATAGCAAACGTTGTCTGACTGAGTTGAAACTTGGTCTATGGATGCGGGGGGTGCTATTCTATTTCTTTTGAGCACAAATACCTCTATAAAAAATCCAAGGCCCTAGTTTTTACAATTTTTGCTCAAAAATAATTAATTAATTGAATAATTAAACCTTCAAACTTAGGGAAATTTAATTAGAAATTAATTAATTAAAAAAAAATAATCTAGACTCGATGGAATTCCACGAGAATTTTTAAGATGTCTTGCATGGTCATTTACAATGATTCCCTAAAAAAGTTACCAAAAGATAAGCCCACTAGAACGTTGTTCACCACTTTGGAGGAATTATTGCAAGTGTGAGGGAAAAACTCAAGGGAAATCAATAAGGATGAAAAGCCCAATTGATAACCTGAGGATAAAAAACCCTTGGTGAAAGGAACTCTCCCAGTGAATCGATCCCAAGGTAACTGACCTATACATGACTCATGCAGACCTATTACATTATTAACCCACACAGAGGTGCGAAATTTCCAGTTACAAAAGGAAGTGTTGGGTCCAAACAATGCCCTGTCGAACCAAATTTCGTCGACAAATGAGCATCTGATGATGCATCTCTTCATGGCACATGGATTTGACCACCTATGTTAGAGAGGCGGTCAACATCTGGCTCCACATGGGGACGTGTGTTCAATCTTCTCACTTGAGACAGAGAGCATACGAGAATCCAACATCTACAACGGAGTGCTCACCAATAACCAACATAAGAATATATATATATATATGATTAAATAAATGAATGCTATATACAACATTTACAAAATGAAATAACTAAAGTACAACATCAATATTTTACAATAAATGAAATGTATAGTACATATTTGTTTTTTTGTTTTTGAAGTACACATTTACATAATGAATTAAAGAATACCAAATTGAAATACAAGGAAAAGAGTTAGAGATATGTTACAAAGGCTGTCCCTTTGGACACCAAGTTGCCCCTCATCTATAGAAGATCTTGAGTTGTTTCCCATTTCGTGGAATGTTAATGGGCTCACCATCCAAATGGTTGAGATGAAAATAATTTAGCCCTATTGTTTCTCTGATCAAATATGGGCCCAACCACAAGCTGTCAAACTTGCCATGTTTTCTTGGCTTCTCTCTGCCTTTATCCCATAACAAAACTGTATCACCAACCATGAAGTCCCTCTGTTTGGCCGACCTGTCGAAATCTTTCTTAACCTTACTCTGATTTATGCAATTCTGATCATAAGCCTTTCATATGATTTCATCTAACTCAATGATCTGATTGACCTTGTTCTGAACTGCATCCCGTCCTGCGGAAGTGTCCTCAACTGACCCATAAGTAGGAAGTCTAAGATGCACCGGCAACCTAGCCTCCAAACCATATACTAACTCAAATGGACTCTTTCCAGTAGCTTCTTTCTTTGTTATTCTGTCAGCCCATACTGCATGTTTGATTTTACTATCCTAAGATTTCTTGTTTTCACCGACTGTTTTCTTAACATTGGTCATTAAGTTTTTATTACTTGACTATGCCTGACCATTTCATTGGGGATAGTAATCTGATGCATGTGGGAAGATAATACCATACTTGAAACAAAAGGATGACATCTCTGTTGAACAAAAGGCCTTGGCATTATCTGTCACTATCTTTGATGGAACCCCAAACCTGGTTATTATTCTGTCTTCAAGGAAATCCATCACAACCTTTTTATTGTTGACTTCGTAGGAATAGCTTCAACCCATTTTGTAAAGTAATTTGTTGCTGTAATAACCCATGAATAACCATTACTTGAATTATCATTAAACTTTCCAATGAAGTCCAAACCCCACTGCTGAAAAGGTGCTTCAACCACAACTGGTTGCAAAGGGAGTGCTACTAACTTCTGCTTTCCTGTGAAAAGATGAGATGGCTCACATTTCTGAACAAACTGATGTACACATGAAAATATAGTGGGCCAATAATATCCTGCTCTAAGGATCTTGTGGGTAGTAGTTTTAGCAGCAAAATTTCCACCACAAAACCCTCCATGGAATTCATCCATTAGTTTCTTTGACTCAATGTCATCCACACATCTAAGGATAACCCCATCAAGATTTTCCTATCCTAATCCATCTCTAGTCGGGACATACTTAGAAGATTTCAACCTCAAATCCATTTTCTTTTTCCCTACTAGATGGCTTGGACAAGTTATATTCTTAAGATATAAGATGATGTCTGTATACCAATCCACTTGTTCAAGTTTCAACAAGTTAGGATGTCATTCTTCATTATTGATTTAGTTAACCATACCCAAGGCCTTCTCATTACTTGTTGTCAACATTTTAGCCAAGCCCTGACCCTTAATCAATTTTGTTGGTCTAATTTCCAAATCATATTCTTGGATTTTAGCAATCCATCTACCCCTTGAGCCCAATCCTTCTACTTGAGATAAAACATCTTTAACCGCAGAATTAGGAACATAATCAAAATCACCTTGGAATATCCGATGAAGACTATGAAATGTTTGAGTGATTTGACTAAGGCATAAGCTTGTTTCTCAAACATGGGATACTTTAGTTCTGCATTTTGCAAGGCCTTACTCATATATGCAATAGGATGATCATGGCCTTGGTCATTTTTCTAAAACAACACACCAACAATAGTGTCTTTAGAAGCAAAAGAGAAAATTTGAAAGTCCTTCTCATAGTCTGGGCTAATAAGGACCGAAGCTTCACATATGGTAGTCTTTATACTTTCAAAATCTCCTTTACTTTCATCATTCCATTCGAAGTTTGCATCCTTCTTAAGTAGCTTATATATAGGTTTCATGATTTAAGAATAGTTAGGGATGAACCTATGGACAAAGTTGGTTTGTCCTAAGAAGGATTGAAGAAGTTTCTTTGATGTGGGAAAAGACACTTTACCAATGGATTCAACTCTTTCTGGGTCTAACTTAACCCCATATTTAGTGATTATGTGTCCCAATAATTTTCCTTCAGTCACCCGAAAGACCGACTTAACAGGATTTAGAGAAATTCCAAATTCTCTACATCTATCCAAAACTTGACTAAGGTGGTTAATGTTAGTTTTACCATCCTTAGAAAAAACTATTAAATTATCTTGATATATTTCAATCAATTTACCAATCAACCCCCTAAAAGCATAATCCATAGCTCTCTGAAAAGTAGCTCTATCATTTGATAAACCAAATGGCATTCTAAGATATTCAAAAGTTCCCCATGGAGTAGTAAAAGTTGTCTTATGCCTATCCTCTACTTTAAGTCTTATCTGGTTATAACCTGAGAAACGATCAAGCATGGAAATCATTCTTGAACCTGTAACTCTTTGAAGTAAATTTTCCATCTTGGGGAGGGGATAGTGGTCTTTAGTGCAAGCAATGTTTAAATTCCTGAAGTCAATGCATATCCGAGTCCAGTCTTCTTCCTAGCAACAACCAAGTTTGAGCACCATGAATAATGTCTAGTCTGTGCAATGATGCCTGCTTCTAACATTTTTTGTAACTCCTTTTGAACCAAAGGAGTTAACTTGGGGTTTAACTGCCTCAACTTTTGTCTAAAGGGTTTGGTATCTTCCTTAAGAGGAATCACGTGCTGAATTACATCCTCCCTATAGACTTTGAGCTCATCATAACTGAAGGGCAAGACATCCCTATATTCTTTTAATAGTTTAACAATTTCATTTCTTTCGTCTATATTGGTAGTCTTGCCTACTTTTATCAACCTAGGTTGTTCATTAGTTCCAATATTGACTTCAAGGTAATCACATATTTTTTTCTTTGATTCGTCTCTTTGCTTATGACCATCCTATCTATCAAAATCCCTTTCTGAAGAGACCACTCACTTAGGTAGTATTTTCACTTCATCATCATTCTCGGTGTAATCACAACCTTCTTCTTTCAAGCTTATGCCTAAGTCTGAAAATTCATGGATGTGAAGTAAAAACTTGACCATTTGTTTGTCATCATCAAAAACCTGCCAATGGTTCATGTTATCCGGGACTGAGTGTCTAAAAATGACTTCAACTAAAATATTCTCATCAATTAAACTGTCTGGAAGTTGTAGTGTGGAAGCTGCTACTGCAAGTTCATCGGATTTTGAATTATGTTCTCTAGGAATAACAATTAAGTCTATAGCATCTAAGTCACTTATTAAGTTCCAAATTGCATTCCTATACCCTTTCAATCTTTCTGACCTGCAAGTAAACTTGTTCTTTAACTATTGTATGACCAATTCTGAATCCCCTTTGATATTTAGACATTTTATTCCCCTATCTCTGCAAAGTTCTAAACCAAGGAGTAAAGCCTCATACTCAGCCACATTATTGGTTGCATCAAACTCCAATCTATAAGGAAATTTCAACACTTCACCACTTGGAGCTTGAAGCACAATCTCAACACCTTTTCTTTCTCTAGAAAAAACACCATCAAAATTCATGTACCACACCTTGTCTAATTCATTATCTTGAACTTTTTCTTCCAAAGGCACAATAGAATTAGATAAGATGGCATAGTTACCAAGACCTTCATCCGTCCACTTTAACTCATTTTTGGGATTTTTGAGATCTTCAACATGATAGTTTATATACACTTCCCTATTTAACTTAAAAGTGTTTCCATCTGGGGTAGGGAGAGTAGCATAAGATAGATCCATTTGTAGACTACCACCCAAATCTGCAGCTGCTTTTCTATTTAATAACATTCCCCAAACATCCAGAACATCAATTACCATAATATCCATCTCAAACATGATATCCGGAAATAATGCTAAGTGTACTTGCAAACCTTTAATCAATCCATGCACTTCAATTGTTTGACTATCCAAGGCACAAATGTTGTGGTAAGGTCTTGATATTCTTAAGTTTAATTGTTCCATTACCTTCTTAGTAATAACATTTGAGCTTGCTCCTGAATCTAGCATGCAATTGTGTAACACTTTGTCGTTTACAAGTAGAGAAAGGTAGAAAGGCAAATTCTTCTCATTCTTCCTATCCCAATTCTGTAAAATCACTGGTGCATCCTAGTAAGCCACAACTGGTTGTTTCTCTACAACATTTTTAGGAGGTTCTTCTATGGCTTTAAGTAACTTTTCCTTATGTGAAGGAATCTTCATAATTTTTGATACTGGCACTAACATCTTTGCATTACTCAACCAACCACCTAAGTCAATATTTAAGTCTACATTAATAGGCACATCAGACTTAGGAGGGGTTGATGATACCTTGGAAGTACTAGCTTGACCTTTATCCTGACTTTTATTTCCATTCCTTTGGTATGTAATGCCTCTATACTTAGCCATTTCTGCAACTTGTTGGGG
>SNQJ01S0165291.1:0-21333 GCA_010110895.2 Picea sitchensis | reverse complement strand
TAACCCCCAAACTCCAAAAATCCAAGACCATCATTCACCCATAAATCTGCCCACCTTTTTCATGCCATTTAAATTCCTATTGTGACATTTTTCAAGAGATCCCTCTCGGGTTGGAAGAGGGCAGCTTCTAATCCAAAGTGGTTCGAGGTTGCCTCGGGATTGATTTGTTGCAGCCCATTTCAGTTCTGAGTGTCAACATTTTGGCGCCATTGCCGAGGATTTTCAAAGTTGATATCTATCCATGGGAGAACGACATTGTTACAGTCCTATGGCCTGGTTGAGCAGCCAGTCATAGGCAAATATTGGTTGCACATGCTCTGGCGACTCCATTAAAAGTTTCTGATGGTGATTTCACTGGCAGTAGAACTCAGAATTGCAGCTTTCACGCTAGGTCGCCCAATGGATGGAGGCACCTGGTCTACTGTTCTTGGCACTTTACGAGAAAGTGCCATCCCTAGTTGGAGCCTATGTTGTAACAGATATTAAAAATTTGCTCCACTTATGGTTTTCATCCAAAGGTGTTTGAGAATGATCATAGATCTTCTTCAACTGGGAGTCTGGGCGACCATTTTCATTTATTTTAATTATTCATGTTTCTTCTACTATATGCTCGTTTCGAGTATTTGACAAGTATTTGAGGCTTTGCAGTATTGGGGATCAGGTGTTTAATGTCTAACACAGCTTCACGGCCCCCTTGTGTAGTTGTCGTTGTTACACATTGTTGTGGTGGAGTAATTTCTGGAGATGACGCTATCTACAACACCAGTGATCCCTATGTCGATGATTATTATCATCAGGTTGTGCAAGTAAAGAATGCTACTGGTTCTCGAGGAAAAATTCAGTTTGCACCATATTCTCTACGTGAATTGCCTTCTCGAACAAGAGCTGCAGTAGAACCACATGCTTATCTTCAGGTAGAAGTACTTGGAAGAGTGTCATTCTCTTGTATTCGCAGACCTCACCCTCTTCTGGAAGTGGACGCTCTTTCAACACCAAATGCATCGGGTGATAATGTAAATGAACCGAAGATCACTGAGAGATCCCTTGAGTAGGAGCCCATGCTGGCTGCAGGAATTGTTATTGAGGATGGGTTGTGCCTTCTTCTTGATGTGGATGATATTGATCGGTTTTTGCAAGTGTCTCAACTACAAGATGGTGGGGCCCAATTAAAACAAAGGCGACAGATGTTGTTGGAAGGATTAGCAGGTTCTTTGCACTTAGTCGATCCTCTTGGAGCAGAGGGTGGCCATCCTATTGGGTTGGCTCCAAAAGATGACCTTGTCCTTCTACGCCTGGTTTCTCTTCCCAAAGGAAGAAAACTTCTATCAAAATACCTTCAACTTCTCACACCTGGAAGTGAACTTGCACGAATTGTCTCCATGGCAGTTTTTCGGCATCTGCATTTCTTGTTTGGTGGCTTAACTCCAGATCCCAGTGCTACAGTTGGACTTGCTAGGACTGTGGCTCTATGTGTTTTCAACATGGATTTAGATGCCCTTATTGCTTGTTTAACTGCAAGTAGTTTGTCCTTCAGAGCAACCACCACTCCGTCCTCTTGGAAGTTCTACTGGTGACGGGGCATCAGTGGTTCTAAAAGCTGTTCTGGAAAGAGCTACAGATATCCAGATGATCCTTTCGACAGACTTCGGTCTCTCGATTCCAATCGATCAAAGTTTCCAAATACAAGAACCAGTATGAAAGTATCAACTGGAGCGGCCTACGATAAGCCACCCTCTCTAGTCATGCATGCGGCAGATTGCTAAGGAGTTTAATCTTGAAATACTTGACATGGTCTTTCTAAGGGATAGAACAACGTGTCTTCCCCAGAGATTAAATCATTTACGTTCACACAGTGCAATATTAATGTTCCTCGTCACCGACAATTTCAATTGGCGATTTTGTGTCCGATTTACACCGGCGATTATCCATGTTGAATCAAGTCTGGAGTATTCAAACCTCACTAGAGGCAAGCAGAGGTGGAAGATGCGTACATGTATTTACGTGGACAAAAGAGTCTCGTTTGTTTAAAGAGTACAGAGTCTATCGCGGTATCAAAGTATCTTTATCTTTACTCGCTGAGGAGAGGATTTGGGTGGCGAATAGTGGTAATAAAATGGAGGAATAGAGGCATTGGTCGTGCAACAAGCAGGCGGTGCGAGGTTGATTCTTGCCAACGGGCCTGCTGACGGAGAAGATTTATTGATAGAGTGTTATTCCTTTTCATCTACAACGGTCGTTGCCAAGTCGGCGGAAGACATTAAAGCTTATATCAACAACACCCGGCGTGTATTCGAACATTGCATTATATTCATTCATCACTCTTATCAATATCTTCAATTGCAATTACATTATCAAATATTTATATTAGGTCTTGCTAGAATTAATGTATGGCTTACCGAGTTTGTCGCCCACAACAAATGTTTTGCCTGAAGCCCAGGTACTATAAACAACGCCCATAGTCCACCTTGAGCTATCACCGACGGTGTAGTCAGTAGCCAAACAATGAAATGGAAAAACCATCATCGTCGTTGCCACTGCAACTGCAATCTACAGTCTCTGCTGCTCCATCTGTTCCGCTAAATTAACTGCCATTCCACCATCCAAGCAAACAAATAAATTAACAGAAGATACATCAATACATAGCCGCGCAGAATTAAAGCTCAATGAAGGACAAGATCACCGAAGAAAGAATCTACGTAACGCACCATCTGTCAGAGCATAAATGATGCTAAGTGAAACGGCTACCGTTCCTCAGAATTAGCAGAACTGTCATATCTATTTATGGAATCTCTTAAAATATGAACAACAGTGAATCCAGCACGCAGCAGTCTCCATTTAGGGTTTCAAGGAAATGAGATAGCATCAAAGTCCTGTTCAGTTTTCGCTGAGGCCAACTTCCAATAAAAACTTTGGGACTGCATATCGGGTGTCCTATATTCAACGTCTGATCACCAAGGGTGGACTTCCTCCAGTAAACAAGAGCGAGTTCTGCTCAGAAACTTCGAGAGTCACAGTTCCTTTTGAAGCAGAATTTTGGTTTTACACCCAGGACACGAGACCTCCCTTAGCACCCGCTACCATTGCAGTACCAGCCTCCGATCGTGCAGTGGTGGAGGGCTTCTTTTGCGAAGGCATGATAGGCTACTCTTATAATGGTTCTCAGTGGCAGAGGAAGACTACACATGGAAAATTATACTATGTGCCTGGAGGAGATGAGGTTGGATCCGTCTATATGACAGAAAAACCAGACGGCCATGGTGGTAGATACTCCTTGCAGACTTATAATCCCAATGGTTGGCGGGTAGTTGGCGAGGATAGGGAGATCAGCAAACTAATTGGAGATTCGTGGAATAAACTGACTGAGGAAGCAAAAGCTGTTTACCAGGAGCTTCAATTAAGAAAAGAGGTGAGCCATGCGAGCCTAGGAGTTGATGTCTGCGTGACCAGCGAGAGACATTTTTATTTCAACTTGCCGAATGTTCAAAGAAAACTGCCAAGAC
This sequence comes from Picea sitchensis, assembly GCA_010110895.2. Lineage (NCBI taxonomy): Eukaryota > Viridiplantae > Streptophyta > Pinopsida > Pinales > Pinaceae > Picea > Picea sitchensis. Next base: position 17,833 of record SNQJ01S0165291.1, on the reverse strand, counting down.
ATTGATGATATATATATCGATGATTGCTTAGCACTCATCAGATTTTCTGGTTCAGTGTCACATTTTAGTAAAGCAGTACAAGTTGATCCGGTGGCAACCTCTTTCATTTCTATTGATTGCTTCTTGTTGCAGTCCGGGCCATCATTTTTTATTTGGCACGGGAACTCCATGTTCATTGGAGCAACAACAACTAGCAACCAGATTCCCAGACTTCCTGAGACCTGGTGTTAATTTGTTGCAGTCCGGGCCATCATTTTTTATTTGGCACGGGAACTCCATGTTCATTGGAGCAACAACAACTAGCAACCAGATTTGCAGACTTCCTGAGACCTGGTGTTAATCTAAAGCACGCAAAAGAAGGGACAGAAACAATAGCTTTCTGGCATGCATTGAGGGTAAAGCTACATCAAGTGTAGGCAAAGGCATCGAAATTAAAGAGATAGAGATAAGTGCAGATGAAGAGGAAATCGATTTACATCCATTAGAGCTTTTTTTTATTAATTCATTTACTCTATACCTGAACGAGTTTTTGCCAGCGCACACCAATGTTTGTAACTGCAGAACATCTGGCAATCGCCGAGTCCAGAAGACAAAACATTTCAGATTCCTGGAACACAAAGAGTTTTTATTTTTCCTTTTAAAAAGACTGATGTGTTTAACAATAGGAGGGGCGCATGAGCGCAGCACTAGGAAAAAACTTCTTTCGAAGAGAGTTTCATTGTAATGACTGAGTTTTTGTAAACCAGTTTGGAGTAATAAAGATGATTTTTGCTTGCGACCGTGAGATTCATCCGCGGTCCGATTTCTTTCGACATGTTTTCTTCTTTTGGTATTATTCATCTGTTTTGGTGCATTTATGTGTTCTTTACCTTTCGCGGTTGATGTAATACTTTACCATAGCTTTATGTCTTCCGTAATCCATCACGACTGCATTACATATTGTTTTCTTCTAACCGATGGGCTTCTTTATACTTTAGTACGACCACTACTATAGCGAAAGGATTTGGGTTTTACGTAATTGTTTATTGCCTTTCCCTGCACCATCTGTCGGTTGTGTAAGACCAATATGCATTTTCAAATTCTGCATATATCCTCTGCTATATCGACCCTTTCCTTTTCTTTTTTGCTACTGCATCATGATTAATCAAAGCGTTGAAGATAGACTTACTTTGCCTCACTTTCCGCAAGTTATTTGATCTCTGCTATTGTCTTTTTTCTAGGTTTTCATTTTGACTCCATGCCCAATGGACCATTTCTTTGGTTTAACCCCCAAACTCCAAAATCCAAGACCATCATTCCTATAAATCTGCCCACCTTTTTCATGCCATTTAAATTCCTATTGTGACATTTTCGAGAGATCCCCCTCGGGTTGGAAGACGAACTTCTAATCAAAGTGGAGTTGGGGATTTGCCTGAGTTGATTTCTTTTACCAGCCATTTGGATTCACGAGTGTCAAGGGGGCGCTTTTTCCAAAGGGATTTTTATCTTACTTGCCACTTGTCTGTGAGTTGCAAAGTGATCTCCTGAAAATCTATTGTTTCCTCCAACCAAATTTTCAAAGTGGTGCTGGTAGAGTGCTCGAGAGAATGTTGAGTTGCGATTTTTACCTTACCTGGAATGGACAGAGAGATCTCCAGTTCCAAAGTAAAGCATTGATCTCTTGGGGTAGATCGAATGTTCTCGACTTCAGACACAGGGACAAATTCCACACCTCTTTAGCAAATGGGCATTTCAGGAGCAAGTGGTTTGATGTTTCCTCTTCTTAAATGCAGAAGGGATATGCAGATGGGCCTTCCCACCCTCTCCTCCTCGGATTGTCTCCAGTTAATACGCTTCTATGAGCGAGGGTCCAGACAAACATGTTTATCTTTGGAATGGACTTGGAATTCCAAATGGCTTTCCAAATATTAGGGTCAAGTGGAACATGGAGAATTGTTGTGAAGCTTTTATACCCCCATTGTTGTTGTGTATTTTCAGTGGTATCCCCTCTTGTCCTTTTTCCTTGATTTTATCATGGATTTCCCTTGCAGGGAGTCCATTAAAATGTTCCATTAATTCCCCATCAAGCTCTGGAGGTTTGTTGTTGACTTCCCACTTAATCCAGGTTTTTCCCTCATCGTCGCTCTAAATCGATATGTCCCGCAAATTAACTAGGACTTGGGACTGCATCCAGGATCTAAGTTGAGTTGTTCCTTCAATCAAGCTTAATGGAGGGTCTCCCAACACTGATTCATACCATATGTTGATATTCTCTCCATTCACTAGTATCCAGGTAAGATTGGGTTTGCAGAGTCTCATTGCTTTTATACATAGGTTGAATATTGGAGACCCTCTAACCATTTTCTTGCGGGCTGATCAAGGAATTTTGTTCTCTAGCCATGGAAGTACTTCTTCCAGATCAATTTTTTTCTCCAAGTGGATTTCCCCGAGACAAGGTTCCAGAGAAGCTTGGCTCCTAGAGCAATATTTTGAGCGTTAATATCTCTTAGATGGAGGTCGCCTTCTGAAATTGGTTTGGTGACTTTCCACCGACATAAGGTAGTTTCCTTCCTGTTTTCTTTCCTCCCTCCCACGGGAACCATATAAATAGAGGATGTCGATTTTTTGAATCATGGTGGTAGGGCTAGCAGCAGTGAGATTTGGTAGATTGGGATGCTTGCTAAAACCGCCTTTATGAGAACAAATTTACCTGTAATGTTTAACCATTTTGCTCCCCAAGAATTAATTCTTTCTTTTAATTTTTATATAAGAGGGAGCCATTGAGAAGCCTTTGGTTTGGTCCTGAAAATCAGCACTCCTAGATATTTAAAGGAATCCCAATTAGTGAAACCTTCCATCTCTAGGACTCTTGATATCTCTAGCATTTCCCTTGGAGAGGTGTTCCACCCATAGATATTTCTTTTGGGCAAGCTTATTTCACTTCCTGAGATCTCAATATAAGTGTCCAGTTTTGTTTTAAATTTTATGGTTGTTTGCACACTTTCTCCTCCCATAAGAATAGTATCGTCCATGAATTGGGTGTGATTAATGTCTTTTAACCCCGGAGCAATTCTTGGGCTGAGAAGATATTTTTGTTGTTGTCCATAATCTAGTTGAAAGCTTAACACGAAGGCTTGTATCGCATAGAAGTGGGAGGGAAATTGCTCACGAGGCCCCTGGACGCTTGAAAGAACTTTTTTTCTCGGTCATTTACTAGGGGGGAAATCCAAGGGAATATAATGTAGGCTTTTATCCATCGTATAAATGTTGGAGAAAGCGGATTTCCATGACTTTGAAGAGGAAATTATGCCTAACTCTATCAAAAGCATTTTCCCAGGTCGAAGCTTTGTAATCATACCTTTTCTTTCTTTGATTTAGCAGGTGCAAGCGGCTTCCTGAACTAGAATGATGTTATCCACTATTTGCCTTCTTTTGATGAACCTACCCTGATTTTACGGAATGATAGTAGGTAGGATTTTTTTAGTCTATTGGCTATTATTTTTTTGATTAACTCGTATATCGTGTTGCAAAGAGAGATTGGCCAGAATATTCCAAAAATTACCACTCCCTTTTCTTTTGGAATTAAGGCTAAGAAGGAAGAGTTTATTCCCCCTCCTATTTTGTTGCACCTCTGAGCTTTCAAAATAATTTTCAGCGGGTCTGATTTTATTATTTCCCAACAATTTTGGTAGAAATTTGGTCATTAAAACCATGAGGCAGGAGATTTATTTAGGTTCATGCGATCCAGAGCCCTCTTTAATTTCTTGCATCTTGACTTGCACTAAAATATTTACATTGGTAGCTTCGTGGATAGAGTTTGGAACTAGGGATAGTGGGTAGATATTTAGATTCGGGGAGTCCGATTGAGTTTCCGTGTAGAGCTCTTTGAATGTTTCGAAGGCTTTATTTTTTATATCTTCAAAATCTGTTATAACCTGATCCTGTTCATGGATTTCTTTAACCCCCTTGAATTGTTTTCTTGCCTTTTTCTTGCTTGTAGTAGTTGGTGTTTTTGTCTCTAAATTCTAACCAGATATTTCTTGATTTCTTCTGTGAATACCCTTCCTCCTCTCTATAGGATTGGTTCATTTTCCTTTGAAGAAGATCCTCTTTGGTGAGGCTTTCTTGAGTGATCTCTTTCCCTTCCATCTCTAATTGGTGATCTTCAAGATTTTTTTGTGCTTCCTGTCATTTGATAAGTGGGCTTGTTTGGGTTTTAGCCCATTCTTTTATCACTTTTTTGAGCTTCCTAAGATTTTCTTCCCATACAAAAAAATGGGGATCCGTAGACCTTCTTATTCCATACTTTGGAAACAAGGTCATGGAAACCCTCAATAACTCGACCCTAGGAAGGTGAATCTGAATGGAATGGGACCTAATTTATGTCTTGTAGAGAGCTCTACTTGAGGGTGGTTTATGATTGGAAACACTGTGCGTAAGGATTTTAGACAAGAAAGTTAGACACAGGAGTAGGAAGGAGCTTTGAACTAAAAACCTGTCTAGCCGGGCAGCAATATGTCCTGGCCCCACTCTCTTGTTTGTACATGTGAACTTTCCTCTGGAGGGTTTGATATCCTCCAAATCCCAATCTAATATAATATCCTCTACCCATTCCCTAATAGGGTCTCTCACAATGGACCCACCTTTTTGCTCTTCCATGGCTAGGGTTACATTAAGATCCCCCCAATAATGATATTTTCCAACTCGTTTGAGTTTAGGAACACTTTAATCAAATCCCAGCAGTTTCTTTTTTTCAAGAATAAGACAGGGAGATAAAGGTTGAAAAGACTTACCAGTCAGTCTGTCTCTTTGTGTAATAGGCTAGTGAAAACCCAATGCATACATGCTTCAGATGCAATTAGATAATATTTCTAGGTGTCCCAGAAGGTTCCCAGACCACCTGAGGCTCCTCTTGCGCTAACTGTTATTCCTTGGCCTTTTCTCCAAAAGGCTTTACTTGATTGGAGGAAGTCTTGCTCCTCCATCTTTGTCTTTTGGATTAGTAGGATGTCGGTTGGCAGTGCAGTTAAGAATCTTTCTAAAGAATTCTTCCTTTATTACGCTACTAAAACTCCTATAGTTCGAGGAGGCTAGTTTCATGATTTACTTGTGTGGGGGGTGTTCACTCCTTGATGAACCTTAGCCTACTTTCTTATCATTCTTACATTAATCAATTGCTTGATTGTTTTCTATGATCCATTGAGGACCTCTTTGTAAGCTTCATTTTCCCTTTCTTCTTTTTGGATTTCCTTCCTCTACTGCGTTTTTGGGTGTGGCAATGGAACCACTTGCATCCATAGAGTCACTATCTATGGACACCTCTCCTGGTTTCGAGTCTGGATTTTCTTCTTGTTCTTCTATAGCCTTCCCCTATCCTTTTTCCATTTCATGCCCTGATTGATTCGTTTGGTGCTTTTGTGTTTCAGGGGTAGTCTTTTCTTGCATTTTTGTTTCAGTGGGAGGGGCCTCCTTGGATTTCTTTCCTAGCTCTTTCTCTGTTTTTTCCTTCTCGAACACAATGAAGTTATTTCCTGATGAGGTTGCCACTATTTGAACTTTTGGTTCCTTGGGTGAGATTACGGTTTCCTTTTCATGTTGTTTTTCTTTAGGTTTGGCTGTTGTTTTCCCCTTTTTGGCTTTAACTGCCGATAACTATGTTCTTTGTCACAGTTAGGTTTTTTGGATAGTTTCTTTGAAAGTGGCCATATTCATATCCATTTGAAGGAAGTTTATTTAAGTAGTCAAGTTTAAGGTGTTGCCAATATCAACCTTTAACCTTGACTGCCTCTGGGATGCCACCACCTCTAGGTCTACTTCCGCATATGATGACGAATTATTGATATTTAAGAATTGACTACATGCAAGCCATAGTTGAATAAATGTGTAAAGATTATAAAGTGAAACTAATTAGAGGATCAATTGTGGTAACAAGTTATTAATTAAACAAAGATGATTTAATGATCTTAATAAATTGAGTTATTAATTAATTAAGGAGTATAATTGAGATTAACTAAGTAATAATTTAACTTCTGGATCACATTTAATGACACGAGAAATAAATCTAACAAGATCAATGATATATGATATAAAATGGTTGAGTATGCAGAGAGGGATAACTGTTAGTCCTGGGAAGATAAAACATTAATGGAGGGATAAAGGGGCGGGGAGAGAGGCGGGTGAGAGTAAAGGAAAGTCGATGAAGGAGGGATAAGGGAGGAAGGGATTGGCTGATGAAGGGGGGCCATTGAATGGGAGGAGGATGGATTACGGGGACTTTGGGACTTCTTGTGGCCCAGTTTAGAACGTGGCTTTAGGTTTTGGGACTTGCTGTGAGCAGAGAGTTTCGGACTGTGGCTTTTGAGCAGTTGAGGCACCGAGTTGCTGGAGGTTTTGGGCACGGGGGCCAGGATATCCGTAGATATCCTGGAGCTAGGTAGTTTTCCTAGTTGGCAGGGAGGACAGTAGGTTTGGGCAGTTATTCTTTGTTTGTGGCTGGTTGATCTGTGTATCAGGTAGCAGCAAGGCAACAACAAGGCAGCAAGGCAACAGAAATTAGCATCATAACCAGGTATTTTTTAAGTTATGTATTTATTTCATTCTTCCATGCAAACATTATTCATTGATAAATCTAAGTTACTGAAGTTGTTGTTATGAAAATCAATATTATGCTATGAAGTTATTGTTTCAGTTTATCAAAAAAATTGCTTATGAAACTTAATGATGTTTAGAAATAAATGGTTGTTACACTGTCGATATACTACCCAAGCCCATATCCAATTGTTTGAAGAGATATAGGATTCCAACAATGGATCGGGAGGTAGGTTGGCGTACCCAGTCCAAAACTTCCTTGGGCACTTCCACCGCAGGATCAAAGTCTGTTGTCCATCTATTCAGATACATCCCTTGCGTTCCCATAAAATACGGGCCATTTCTGAATATTACATCCCTGTCTTCCTTTGAGATGAATTCGAAAAATGTAGAATCCTCTTCCCACCGCATAACAAGTGACGTTGTTCTGGATCAATGGTCTCTAGTTCCTTTGGATCCAGTTATCGGTATTTCTGGTTGATGGCCATAAGCCCATGAACTGACCCACCAAATCACGATCGGACAAAGAGATGGCAACTTTCATAGGATGTTCCGGAGGCAGCTCGATTTCAGGGATCAAGTCGAGTTTTTTGACGAAGTTGGGTGGCGCTGAGGGAGAGAGCTTCTTACCTTGGGCGGCAAGGAGCCTACAGAAGGAGTCTTCAATTGAAGGGGGAGGCAGGGGAGGCGGTTCCCCTCCTCCTGAGATCGCCATTGTGACGCCTGGGCGTGGTCGTCAGAGCAGCAGACGAATCTCCTTGAGAAAAAAAACCTCCACAATATTGAAACTTTAATATCCATAAAGATTCCATTAGAAAATGAGAAACAAAATTGAAAATACATATATAAAATTTTAACATCTTTTTAAAATTAAACTTTACATATATAAAGTTCAAACATCTTTGTAAATTTGAAGCCATATTCTTGTTTTGATTGGAAAAAATTAATTAGTACTACTCTTGTAATATGAAAATACAATAAAAGTTAATGATATGGTTGATTGATAGCAACAAACTGGAGAAAATGCTTGTTATGGATAAGGTATTGATTTATTCGACTTTCATGTTTAGTATGGGCTTGAAGGAAAACATATATGCATTAAAAGTTTTTCATATACACAACTATAAAGTGACTGTTATTAAGTTATTTTACTTAAATAATTTTTAAAATAATATTTCGTGTAATTTAGTCTTTGTTTTATAGTGATATTTAAATAAATATAATGAAAATATTTGTAATAAATTATGTATTTGTAATAATGGAATAAAAATATTTACATTTTATTTTAATGCAATTTTGATTTAAAGCTTTCTATTTCGGAAATTTGTTCCCAAGCTCTCATTTTCTTGATGTTGAAGCTCCCAAAAAGCTCCCAAGTTCCCAATCATCCAATTGGGAACGTTTTGTACCTGTTCCCAAGCTCCTGGAACATCGGGAACGAGTTTTAGAGATGTTGGAAATGCCCGGAGCAGTTCCCATGTAACTATGTTTTTTTTCCATTTTAATTTAGTTTTGTTTTTTTTGTTTTTTTTTTCTTTTAGGATCCTTTTTCAATTTTTATTTTAAAATTTTGGTGGTGTTTTTTTCAATATTTTTTTTTATAGATTTGGTTATTTTAAAAAATATATGGTTTATGTTTTGTTTTTTTTTAATTTTAATTTTTTTAAATTGAATAATGTTTTTTTAAGGTGTTTTTTTAATTTTTCTTTAAATTTGTTTGGGAAGTTTTTTTTTTTTAATTTATTTATTTTTCAATGTAAATTTAAAAAAATAATAATAATAAATAAATTTTCAAGTAATGATTTAGGAGTCGATTTTCAATTTTTTATCTACGATGGTACCTGTTGTCAAGGTTGCAGTTTCAATTAAGTTGTAATTTTAACTCCAAAAAAAATTGGTTCTAGTAATAGCATCATTTTTCGATTCAAGGATCAATTTTAAGGTTTTAAGGTTTTTGTTAACCCCACAATTTCAAACAAGTTGGAATTTTAATACCCCCAAAAAAAATGTGCTACCAAAAGCCCAAATTTTTTATTCGAGGGTAGAAATAGCCACTAAATGCAGCCTCTTAAGAAATGATAACTATGGAGAGTTCTCATTGAGTTGGTAACTTTGTTAACTATCAAACTTGTAATGCACTTGCCCCCTAGAAACGAAATTTAAAATGCTCCACACATATAAAGTAAACCAAGGGGCAACTGGCCCATAATTTAACATGCAACTAACAGTATATTTTAATACATGAATGAAACCATTCAAGCAATGAAACACAACATTCAAATACAACTATTTACATAATAGAATTAACATAATAATCATAATAGAAAACTTGTGTGTTTATAAAAAATAACCAACTGGCTATGTGCGAAGAACGTTCTTCCTAGCCATAGGCTTGTTATTCATTTTATCTCAACAGGAAGCCACCCCCGAGCTGAGGCTATGATTCCACAGGGAGGTTTGGCCCTCTTGGATGTTCACTCTCCAAATTGAGCAACCCAAAACCCTGGTTCTACTCGAACAACAGTTCCAATTCACTGTCTCTCTTCCCCTCAACCTACACAACCTAAGGAATGAGATCCCCCTTCTCTACCACAGTCCCTCAGGCATTCTTGGTTCCCTCTAAGGCTCCAATGCACTTGGTTGGCTAGGAATCTCATAGTTGGGGACTCTAGGAACTCTCAACTGCTCCAGGAGTGCTCATAGTAGCATTCGCAAGGCTCTTGATCCATTTCCTTAACAAGAAAAATGTTCCACATGCATACAACCCATTTTTGCAGGCACACATTCTAAATTTCCAGCATGAACACGGCCTAATAATGGCTTCCTTCAAGCACAGTATAGTTGGTGCTCTTCCCAACACTCAGCACCTCTCTTGCTACCCAAACTCGGCATGTAAAAATTGTCCTCTTTTTCCATCGAAATTTCATTTTTTCCTATGCATGTTGACTCTCACACTCCCCAATGTTGACTCTACTTCAGCCCCATACTCCCAATAAATATGGGACATGACTTCTCACACCCACCCTCTTACGTGAATTCAATGTTTGAGTGTCTAACAAGTCAAAGGTGAGATTATATGGTAATGACACATTAACTCAAACAAATGACATGAGTTTCCCTTGGATCCCCCTTTTAGCCCCCTCTCTTCTAGAATCATAGCCCCTTGTCATTACCATCCCTCTTGTATCAAAACCAATTATTATTATTTTATTAATTGTTTCCATGTACAATTTACATAGCTCGGTCCTTGAACATATTAATCAATACAGGTGCTCTAGCTTGAGACATATTGGCTCACCAAATTAAATCACATTTACATAATTACATTAAAATAAATGGGGATTAAAGCTAGGGATGTTAGAAAGATAATCCCACAAATTCATAATGAAGACAGATCTCTTATTCAAGATATAAATTCCCAATGATCTAACAACAACCACCCCTCTCTCAAGGCATACATCTCTTTTATAATTTTTTAAATGTAACAACTATCCCGAATATTTTTTCCTTTAGCCTTCCCATCCTCCTCCCCACAAGAGCACACATGGGGTAAAATTAGGATCAGGAGTATATTTACAAGTGTCAAGACATGGGTAAAAAGTGAATTATAATTTTCTTCCTATAAGAATTTTACCCAAGTTAACTTTAGTAAACATTTTCCAAATCATTTCCCTTCCCAAGGTTTTCTAAACACTAGGATTAGGTGGTCACCCTCATTGAACATGAACCCCCTTTCCCTTGGTTGATATTTCTAACCTTTTTTTCAATTTCTCACATGCATGTTGCTATCTTTTCCAATAATACCATACACATTTTTATATATGCATCAAATCAAAACATAAGCCATCGTAACATTATGAATCGCAATGCTTCATAAGAAGAAGTATGATGTCGAAGATACGTATACACCATCATCAAATTATTAATCAATGTTCATCACCATTACTAAAGAGGTATTCATCACATGCCATCAGATAAAAGCTCATGATAATAGTTAAGTAAATACATATATCTTAATTCCCAACATAAATAATTAAGGAGATACTCATCAATAATTTGCAAAGGAAATCCTCACCACCAATCATTAAGGGAAACTCATCAATACTATCATCGAGGAATTATTCATCATTAAACATTAAGGAAACACCCATTAAAAATTCACCATGGGAATAGTCATATGCATTGGCAAGGACATAATCACTCATAATAATCCTCAAGATCGTCAATAATAATCAAGGACAAAATTTCCATTGCTAATGATAAGTATTAATAATAATTGTCAAGGATATAATCATCAATGYTCACCRATAATCATTCCCAGTAATTAACAAAGAAATAMTCATTAAAAATCATCAATAATCATTTAAGGTAAATTCAAAATCATCAATAATCATTTAAGGTAAATTCGTATCAATAATCATCAATAATTATCAAGGGAAATACTCATCAATAGTCATCAAAACCATAATTGATCATCATGTGAATAGTCAATAAGAAATTAATCATCTACAATCATCAATAAGTATCAAGTGCATAGTCATTAAATCTTCATTAAATACATCTATCTACCAATATATTAAATCTTCATTAAATACATCTATCTACCAATATTAGGGCCCAACATTACCATCAAATAATTTCATTATCATATGATATCAAGAGATTACTCATAATGGTTATTAAGTAAACACACATGCCCCATGGTTAGATGTAAATCAACATTAACGAAAAAATTAAAAAATGGGGAATAATGAGTCCAATACGTCATATCCTAACAACATCCCAAGGTGTATAACAAATAATTAGAACGAGGATTCACAAAGCAACAACCATCCACGGGTGTTACAATTCTCCCCTTCACTAAATGACAACGACCTTGGAGCTAAGTCATTGTCAAGCAAACAATGATAAGAATTCCTCAAGCCACATCGAAATCATCAATATCAACAAGATATCATCAAATTAATATCATATAAATCAATAATTAACATCATCAATATCAACCATCATTATCAATTCTTCAACACCATTAGTACCAACAAATTAATATAAACATTAGTATCATCCACATCATCATCAAATTCTCAAGGTCATCAACATTCTCAACAACAAATTGTTATTGGCTCATCAAACATCAAATTATCAACCTAATCATCATTTTTGCCACATGATCATTACTAATATATTCGATATCATAAATATTGTCAACCTAAATTATTTTATTCAATATCATTAATCATCAAATCAACATCCTCATCATCAGCAGACTGTGATAAAATCAAATGTCATCAAATCATCAGGCATCATCAACATCATCCAATTGATATCAACATCAAATCAGGTTTTGTTTCCCAAACATTGACATCATTAACATTATGAGAATGTAGGTTTCACCATAAGGGAAGTGTTACTGTTAGTATGGATACCTCCCACTATGATTCTAAACTACTTGACCTCCTTTCCTCCTCTACCTATAAACCCCTCGCTAAAAACCTTATTAACACCATAACCAACGTGGTTACTCGAGCCAACCGCATTTCCTCCCCTCAATTCCTCACAAAGGATAAATCCCACCTAACCAAGGCCCTCTTGTCTAATGGCTACTCTCGCTCTCAAATAAACCAAGCCTTTCTCTTGGTCAACAAACCTAAAACTAAATTAACCTCATCCTCCTCCCCTCCTCATGCACTCATCACTCTTCCCTATATTCAAGGCACCATCGATGTTATTTCAAAAATATTGGCTAAGAAGAATATCAAAACTATGTTCAAACCCTTTAAAACCCTTAAACAACTATTTAGGACTGCTAAAGATAAATTTTACCCAATGCTTGGCCCACGAGTTAACCAAATCCCTTGCTACCATGGAAAATATTACATACATCAAACTAGTATATCCTTCAAAGCTCGTCTTGAAGAACACATAGTTGATACCACCCACAATTGTATCTCCAAATTAGCTAGCGTTGAACACTCCAACTCTAAGCACCTCATTTTCTTTGACCAAACCAAAATTCTCGCCTTTTCTCCTTATTACTCCTCTTGGCTCATTCAGCAAGCTCTTGAAATTGAAAAACATCCTAATAATTTTAATCACGGAGATGGATACAAACTTACCCAATCTTGGAAGCCCACCATCCATCTCCTTGATCATTAGGCTTAAGTTTCTATCGCTTGATTGTATCCTTCCTCTCCATCCTTTCGCTTCTATTTTTGTCCTCGCAATCTATATGTTCCCATTAGTGTCATCATTTCACTGAAGCCTCCTTACATCTTTGTTTTCTTTTTTTTTTGCCTTTTCAAGTTTACCTCTTTTACTTTATTATAATTATTATTCTCCTTTATTAACAACATTATTAATTTTTGAACAAATTGTATTACTCTATTAATATATCTTGATAGCTTTCAATACTTCATTATTTTCAACATCTATTAATATTGTATTATCCTCACACCTTAATTTAATTTCTTTACTAATATTGGATCTTAAAGAGTTAATATTTGATCTAATCTTGTCTCCTTGATTAATTTTGGATCTATTCTTGATCTCATGGATCAATATTTGATTTAATCTTGTCCTCGCAATATTTTATTTCCATTAATACCATCATCTCTCTGAAGACTCCCTTAAGATTTATTTTTCTCTTTACCTTTTCAATTCTAATTATTTTACTTTATTATTATTATTATTATCATTTATTAACAATATTATGAAATCTTATTACTTTTTATTATCTATTTATCATATCAACTTACTTCTTTATTTTCAACATGTATCACTTTATTATTTCGACATCTCAATTTACCTTCTTGTAATAATTGATATCAACGGCTAATAGTCGGTCTATTCTTGGAGTCGCAATCTATTTATTCCCATTATTTTCATCATTCACTTAGGATTATGTTTATACTAGTTTTCTCTTTCTCTTTGCTTACTCTATTTTTATTTATTATCCTTTATTAACAATATCATTAAAATTTTCAAGAATTCTTATTAATTTATTATTAATCTATTTTATCTATTGTGATTATTCTCAAACCTTTAATACTATTTTATTCTCAATTTACTTTCTTTATTATTATTTGATTTAAATGGTTAATTTACCATGTTTATTAATATTTGATTTCAACGGATAATTTTTTTCTAATTCATATCCTCAACGATCACAACCATTCTTCCTCATTAAATACAAACCTCACCACTCGTTTTGAATGTGATATCTTTAGGTGTCCATGATGATGGGTAGAGTGTGTTGGACACACCGACCACACTAAGAGGGAGGGTGAATCAGTGTAAGGCTTTTTTTACACTTCTTACAAAACTTTGCTTAGCAATTACCTTTTACTCAATACTTTCATTCATACTTAGTTGTTTTCATGTAAACATATCTCAACAACATACATCAACAATAAACCATCACCATAAAGAACACAAAGGACACCAGATATATCTATGTAATATTTTGTATTATGTCTTACAGGAGACTACAATCTTGGGGGTTTATCAGCACCAACTCTCAATGCAAGACCCATCCTGTAGATCTCAGCACCAACTGAGAAGAGGAATCCAACCCTCAAGTACAGGACCCATCTTGTAGACAGAATACAATATGTCAACAAGTACGCGACTTGTCTATACTGCAGCATGTGTATGTACGCGACCTGCCTATACTGCAGCACATGTATGTATGCGTCCTTCCCTTTGTCATCTCGTGTACACCTTCTGAAAACTAGGGCATCCAATATTCTGCACTTCTGAAACTTTCCTGCTTCTGTCACATCCACCAGTAAACTATCACTCCATCCAACCAGTCACTGCAACCAACCTGTGCCATGCATACATCATCATACATATACCTCAACCAAGTATAAGTATCTCAAGGGTATGAGCTATAGGAACCATATCATAACTGTACCATACATGAGAGTGTTTCTCACTCAATTAACCAACCAACATATACCATATCCATATCTCAAAACAACCATACAAATAATGCTTCACGCATTCACCATACCATGAGTAAATCTAAGCATCAAGACAATATATAACCATGCCAAAAATTCTATAGCAGATTTGAACATGTAGAATGATAACCTGGGAACTTGCCTCAGACTTCAAGAACCTGGCACTAGTATCTACTCAATATTTTATTGGCCTTTTCAAATATACATGACTTGTGCTTATTCAACACGCGTATGTATGCACCCTGGCCCACTGCAGCTCGCATACAGCTTCAGAAAACTAGGGTTTTATGAAACTCCAAAACTTTCGTCGTCAAACTTCTTTGCTACCTCAGACTTGTGGAACTTTTGATGCATCCATGAGTACCTGCAATGAATCTTTCACCAAAAATAGATATTCAATATGCCCAAGAGATTCACCTTTGTAAGAGACCCTTGCTCTCTTATTTATACTTATCCAAGTAGCTTCTTATAGGGGTTGTCACCTAACCAACTTCCTTCTTTTGGGGATAACCCACTTCTAACCACTTTGTCCAATTACAACCACTTTATCCACAAATAGTAAACTCTCCACTTCTATTTGCAACTAATTTATTTTTAATTGTTTTCTTGTTGCAACCACTTAACCCATGACTAACCACTTTGACTGGTCAACTTATTCTAGGAGCTTCTAGAATAATTCGACTTCTTTGACCTTCTAAAGGTTTCTAGATAACTCATCAGGGTTCTCCAACTTCACATGGCCATAACTCTCTAACCGTGAGGAGTTATGTGACGTTCCACATACTACTAGAAAAAGCATGACGAGCACTATCCATATAGAATAGCCTCACTTGCAAATTCACTAATCTTCATTACATCATTCCTTAATCAAACTCTAAATTGTTGGGTCTACCAAACCACTTAACCATTTGGACTTTGCAAAGTGTCTTCACGTGAGGGATTTCACCATAAGGGGACCACTGTGTAGTTCATCCATTTGGTACTTCCTATCAACCATGAGATGACATCAATGATATAATGATACAAAAATGATTAACCTTGTTAGTAACATTTCTCGTCCAAGGCACGAGAGCGTCCAGGTCTGCAAATTGCACAAGAAGCGCCCGAGCGCGACACGGGAAAATCTCGTCTTTCGAATTTCCGGGCAAGAAAGCGGGCGAAATTATGTTGTCGACGGTCCAGATCCTTTTATAAGAGCAGATCAGCGGTTAGCGGGAAATCGCGGTTAGCGAAGTTGTGCCCAGGTTAGCGCAATAGATAGCGCCCATATTATGTGCGGGGAAGGATATTAGTCGTCCATCTAGAGGATGTGTGGCGTGAGATCTAGTCGCGTCGGCATTCCGGCATTCGGGAGTTCGAGGGGTGAGAGTTTCATGGTGTTCTACATCTCAAAACCCCGAACCCCGAAAGCGCAAAAAGCACCCAGAGTTAGGCCCACAGTATCGCGAAGCAGCCTCAGTCGTTCATCCAAAGGAGACACCTGGCGTGCGCGATTAGGATCCTCGCCGATTCGCCCATCGCGATTTCGAGGTACAAGGTGCGGCATCGTCGTATTCCCGATGTGCGAAGTGTCGGGAGTGTCCAAGACCCGGGCCCATAGCATCATCGGGAGAGTTCAGGATCGTCAAATATGAGAGGGACGCGTGGCGCCCAAGTAAGCCATCTCGATGTTTTGCTCATCGCAACTATGAATGAGCAAGGGTTAACTCCTTCCATTCGCGAACACCGAAAGTGCTTTGGGAATAAACACAGGGTCACAGCCCGTGGTCACTGAGAAAGAAAGGAACTGTGCAAAAAGGGGCCAAAGGCGCTGAGTCTGGTTGCCAAAAGGATCATCGTGATCTCCATGCGCCATCTGATGTGGCCTCGATCCTGGTTTTCGCTTGGAGTAAATGAAGATGAGAACGGGTGGTTGAAACCTCCTTTCATTCATTAAGTGTGGGGAATGGAGGGTCTGGCAAGCGATCTGCTCGAAGAGGTCCTGTGTACCGTTTTTCCAAAGAAACCATACCGAAGTCCTCGACTAGTCAAAGAAGTCTGCACACGCTAGCCCAGCACTTAATGGCTTAGCTACCCTCCTTGCAGGAGCCATGCGTAGTTAAGGTGGCGCTTGAAGAAAGATATCAGTACGAGTTTGACTGAAGGGAGACCAAGCCTTAGGTGACTGGGCACGCCTCTGTGAGGTGAATTTTCCTGAGTATATAGACTCAGTCTTTGTGTTTTGTAATCTATCGATGGTTGAGCAAGGCTCCCGGTTGTAAAGTTTTGATGAAGCGTTGGTCGCTCTGGTTATGTATAAGGCATTTGAGACTTCTTACTTTATGGATGTCAGCCTCTTTTCCATCTCTTTGTTTATTGTGTTAGAAAAGCTCGGAATTGAAGGATCCAGTCGAGTTGTAGCTGTTATAGGATGATGTAGGTTGGATCACTGTAATAGTTACTTTGTTTCTAATCGGTTCATGTGATTTTCTTAGCATTGAACGACTTGGAATTGAAGGATTCAATCGAGTCACCCCTTCAGCTCCTTGAAGCTCTGGACCAAGAGGATCTTGGCTACTGAGTTTTTCATCCTCAAGCTTCTGAAGGCCTGTCGCCCGAGGCAGTCTTGCTCGCCCTTCTCACAAGTCTTTCATCTACCACCCTTTAATCCATTTACTGACGGAAGTTGGATCAATACCTTCCTTGCTTTTTACATACCAGGCCCGGTTTCCTGAGTTAAACCTATATCTTCTTGAGTTTTTACCCACTCGATCACCCCATTAAACAAATTGTGACATAAACTGATGGGTGTTGGGCTCTGCTCCTGCAACCAATCCAGGAGTGACTTCCTCAGGATTGAACGACATTGAGCCTCTGATTCTGAAGGTGCATTAGGTATCAGATCCTTTGAAGATTTCTACTATGCACCTAGCGACTCCATTGTGACGACTCCACTGCGGCGAACCTGCCGAGTTAATTGTGGCTTTCTAAGGTAGACACACGCGGTCTCATCCACAGCTGCCTCTAGCTACACCTGAAACTGATCCAGAGGTGGTTCTCAGAAAAGGAAAGGCTTCCAAAGAAGAATCTTCCACCGCCGAACCAGGTAATATGCCATCTCCTTATGTGGGAACTCCATTTTCTCCTCCTCAGTTTCTTAACAGACCTCCATCTGAGGTTTCCCGTTTCCTGAATTTCGGGAGTGTTCCTGCTGAGTTTTCCCCTCCTAGTCTGGGATTGGAGGGAGAAATCCTTGTCACTCCCTTCTCCTCTGAAGTTGTACCTTGGCGTAGACCCAGGACCACATAAGATTTTCCCACTCC
>SNQJ01S0165289.1:13996-35104 GCA_010110895.2 Picea sitchensis | reverse complement strand
CCACAATCACACCATGCTACCACATACCTGGTCACGGTTAGTAAGATCCCACTAATTATTAATTAGATACATAATAGATACCCTAGCCAAAGTCATATCAGCCGTTCAAGTGTTTGGGTAGGTGCAGCTTGTGAGTTGGCTATACGTTATATCTTTGGTGAATTTGTTGTATAGTTTGCTTTTGTTCGAGGAGTGATCAGTATCATAATATTTTACTAATGAGGTGGGATTCCATGGTTACAATGAAAAAAATGATACTAGATACATTAACCAATTTTTGGTTAGGTTTATATTAAATATTTACAACTAGTTTTTAAGTACAATTTTGATCTCTATACACAAATTAAGATTAATCATTAGCTTAACTCATACATCACTATCCATCTCCTTTAACATTGGTACCTTTCAAAAGTTTAGCGTATGTTGTAAAAGAGGCCAAGTCTCATGCAAACAATTCGAAATACTATTGTCCCTTAGCCTCTTGTATCAACACTTGGTTGTTTTGTGCTTATGTCCTTTTTTGTCATTTTGTCGCATGTGATCTATCCTTAAATCAGACTTCCTCTATTCACTCTTCCCTTAGCCTTTTGTCTTCCTTGTCCCCTACCTTTGTCTCTTCAACTACTCTATATTCTTCTTGCCTCTCCTTCTTACTTTTCTCTTTTCATTTGTCCCTTATCTCATCATGCTCAGTTGTATGTCCCTCTTTCTTCTTTCACTTATAGGGGTCCACATCCCCATTTATTTCACTTTGTCTAGGATTTTATGAATTTATTTGTCCTTTTCCCTTTTGTCCCACAACTCGTTCTTGTCTAATCCATGGTCCTTTATGTGACCTTCATCTTGGTCTACCTTACTTTTTCCTCTAGCTTCAACTTCAAAGGATCCACATCTGGGGTGTCTTGGACACATTTTTTCCATCATTGTCCATTTAGTAATCAAAACTTCTTTGGACTTTCTTTCTTGATGTATTGGACTCTATATACTAGTTAACACCATTATACATGCTTACTATGTCATCATCCATCACCTCCATCTTTGTGACCTTGCAATCACTAGGATAGGTGAGAATCCACAGAGGTGCGATAACCCCTTCTTGTCCTCCATCTTTTGTCTCTATGGAGATGTATCATGTTGGGTCCATGCCAGGTATGTCTCAAGCATTGAACCCATCCTTTCTAATATTTGTGCTTGACCATCCACCTTAGTTTCTACTATCTCGACACACCTATATACTCTTTGTCCAAGTAAGTTGTCTACTGTCATACCAATCCCTTATCTTCATAAAATTCAATTAGTGTCTCTTAGGGATCATACCACTTTAGACTTGAACTTATAAAGGTTGGTTTTGGTCTATATACCTAATATGCTAAGAACAATAACTATTCTTCTTTCATGTTTTGTCCATATAATGCTCAAGGTGTATGGAATCCTTTTTCTCCTTTTATACATAAGAAATGGTTCATATATAATACTTGTCTAGCCACTTCCCTCATTGTGACGTTTGTTTGCATAAAATCAGGTGATAAGGTCAATTTCCTAGGTAAACTAAAGACCTAAATGTAAGAATATGTCAATCTTTCAAACCAATGTACAACTTTCTCCATGACAATTTCCAGGTTGTCTCAAACTGAAGAATGTTATTTTCTCCCACACCCTGAATCTATCTGCACCAATCTAACACATTGTCTTTGAAATTTCTATAATGCCTTTATTTTTCCTACATTGAAGGATAATGGAAAGCTTTGGATAGACCTTCATTTTTTGTCTTTCTATGAGACAACTTCAACTCCAAAAAGTAAGAAAAAATACATAAAAGATAATGGTTTATAGAAAAGTCTTGGAATTTTGTGAACTTACCCATGGGAGCGACTAATAGAGTTCCTCTTCTATAATATTATTTTCCCATTGAATATTTACTTCCTACACATACTCACACTATAAGGAAAAGAAACACCCAAGAAAGGCTTTTAGTGTTACAAGAAAGAGTAAAATTATAATAAAAAAACCTTTGCTAAAACCTCCATTATTAACATTGTAGGTTTTAGTAGATGTTCACTATAACTAAAAACTTGGGTGTTCATAGGTTCTATTGAAGGTTTTTTATTTGAAGTTTTTTTTGGTGCACTTAATATAGTAAGGCACACATGTGCATATTATATATTTCGAAAGAGTGAGTGCATAGTATATATTTTTAAAGCATCAATGAGTATTATATATATTTGCGAGCACTGATGCGTAGTATATATTTTAAAAGAATTAGTACATATTATATAATTGAAAGCACAAATAGAATTATATATGATTGAACACCAATACATATATATCATACAACAATGTGAAGTCTTGGTAACGTTAAAGATAATGATAATAGTAACGAAAATTGTAACAATATCGTTGAAGCAAATAGTGTTGCTATTATAGTTAGGAACATCAGTTCTCTTATTACAATTATTAGTACTAGTGTGTTATTACATGTAGATCACATTGATGCATAACAATTATTTAATCATCGATTGTGTAACATTATTTAAATGCATTGATGTGTAAATGTGTATGAAACACATCATTTCATTCAAATGAATACAATGCACTAATATGTTTCAGTGATAATTTTTTTCCTTGTGGATATGTAAGTGCAACTTTTTGTTTTTCAATAAAATATCAATTAATGAATATTGATTTTTATATTTTAATTATTGTGTTTGGATGTAATCATTGCATTATTGTATTGTATCATTTAAACAAATATATTGGTGGATTACGCCTATATTCATTTCAATAATGTAAACCATTCATATATTTAATTGACAATGTAACATTCTATCACAACGAAGACTAGTATAGAATAAAAAACCTATTTTATTATTATATACGAATAACCCTTCATCATACAAAATGGGACAACATGATGCAAACCCCCACCACTCTCGGGGGTTCATGCGACCTCGCGGTCTATGGATCGTTCACCCTAAGGAGATGCATCATCTCTTAGGCTCTTGCTGAACCCTCAAATTCCTTCTCCACATGCCTTTTCCCTTTCCCCTGCGCGCAAAATCATGTTTGCGAGGGTCCTAATAATCCACCAAAGTATTCAATGTGACCTCGAGCCAAAACCGTGGGATAAGCTCTTAACCCGCAGTAACTCATGCACTTCGGAGCTCTGGGCTTCAGGAGTTCCAACAACAACACCCTACGATCCTCCTGAATTCTAAATTCGTGAATAGTCGAACATCGGCGAGGATCAATGGCTCTCAATGAACACAAAGATCTATGGATCACAAGGACTTCAGGACTCCATACTTTGAGGAGTTTACTTGCTCCAACACGCAATTCTTCTGAATGCATGAACTCTGAACTAATAGATCGGATGATTGACACTTGCCTTAGATCAACGGTCCCTGTTTACTCTGCGCTCCGGGATTTAACGTTTTTCACAACACAACACCTCAAATCCTTTGGAGTGCCAAACTAGCAAACTTGCGAAGGGGGGAGTATCAATAAACGGTCCACACGTCCACACCAACAGACGATCGATATCTACTACGACCTTCGGGAGTTCTTCCAGCTTCCACCAAATACACTTTTGGAGAGCCAAACTTCGAAGTGGAGAAGGGTTATGATCAACGGTCCACCTGTCCTTGTAAATGGATGATCGAGATATACTCGGGCCTTTAGGAGTCTTGCATGCCCCTGCAACCACACTTCAACTTGGCCGGATAGCCGGACTTCCAGATAATTATTGATTTGCGGACATGTGTCCATCTACAACCAACGATCCAGATCGATTTCAGACTCTAGAACTTCAGGAGTTTTGTCTCCTTTACATACAACACACGGAAACCACCGAACTCGCGCTACTTTCCTAGATCTGACAACTAGGAAAGATTTGACGCCTCCCCGAACGGATCTCGTCCACTCGACCTTGGAAATGAAAAGGATTCTTCCTCCAAAGGATTGTGTTTGCTATTCCTCCTGAGATTTATCATTTGAAGTGTTTCAGACCTCTAGCGCACACCTTGCGCTTCTCTAAAACTTTGAAAAAATTAAGTCTTGAATATTTTTGGAAAATCCTCTTGCGTTCGTCTTCCTTGAAATTCTTTCAACACCTGACTAAGTGTTGGCCTTGTGCACACCTTGCACAGGTCTTCTTCAATCTTTTATACTAAAATGAGTATATGTGTAGTCCTTTCACTCACTCGGCAAGACTTCATGCTATATCTCTTGAGCTATTGAGTTTGATAATGAATCTGCCTTTGCACTCCTTGCGTGGGCACTGTGCACTCCTTGCACCAGAGTTTCATAAGAGAAACAATTGAAACTTACAGAACATCACAATTTCATCCACTCAACCATAGTATGCACACACACATGCATATAAAACACCGAAAACAAACAAAACAACATTACCCAATTAACTCATATATGTACAACTTAGAGATTTGAAACAATTCTCCTCTATTATATTCCTCCAACAAACATATATAAGGGTTTCTGCAACAACTCTCTGCAACTCTTTTCAACAAAAATCACATTAAACTTCAGCAGCCCCTTTGGGCATACATTACATACATTTATACATGTGGGGGATTCTCAAGCTTTCCCTCTAGCCTACTTAGAGCTATCCTATCACAATTAAAACATTCTCCTACTAATCCTATTACAATAAATGGGAATTTACAACCTAGATACGAGTCAATGCTCAATATATGTACAATCCTATATGCATTAAAGAAATTACAATCTTTTGCGATCTCATACAATGGATCAAGCCTCCAAACATTAAAGGGCCTTTAATTCCAATACTTTCAAAATATTAAGGTGACACGCTTTCCTTGGAATTCAAATATGTATGTGCGCGTTGGATCCTGAATCATCTTCCACTTGGCCTCATTGAATGCTGATGGTGATGCTCCTGCATCATAATCCTCTGGACAAAAAGATTCATGGACTCATTTCCATGAGATCCTCCACTGTCTTTCCATGCTTCTGGATATCAAGTTTAGTTATCCAACTGACATCTTTTGCTGGATGATCTTTCCACTTAACCAGATACTCATAGTAAACTTTCCTCCTGGTCTAAAATATTCTATATATGTGGCTTATCTTCTATGGCCATCTATCGCTTTCACTGAATCTTCTCCTGATCATTTGTCCCTTTTGTATCATTCATCCTGTAAGGGTATAAGTCTGCTACATTGAATATTGGTGACATTCCAATGTCCTCTGACAATTCAATCTCATAAGCATTTGTAGAAAATTTTCTGAGGATCTTACAAGGCCCTATCTTTTTCATCTTCAACTTGTTATACTTTCCTTTCATAAATATTTCCTTATGTGTGCTAAGACTTGATCTCCAACTTCGAAATTTACCTCTCTTCTTTTCTATTCCATTTCTCTCTTGTATTTATGGCTCCTGTTCTACAACTGTCCTTTAATATGGTCATGCAACTTCTGCATTTCTGCAACAAAGTCCTCTTCTCCTGCGCTTCAGAATTAATCTCGTCCTAAATCTCTTAATTATGAAATTCCCCTTGGATGCATTCCATATACTATTTGGAATGGGATCTTACCAATACTCCTATTCGGTGAGTCATTATATGCAAATTCTACTTGGGGCAGAATCTGATCCCACTGAATGTTATGTTTGGTGACCAAACTCCTCAACAAATTCCCTAGGCTTCGATTTACTACCTCAGTCTGTCCGTCTGTCTGAGGATGATATGCTCAACTGAAAGACAAATTTGTCCCCAGCTTCTGCCACAAATTCCTCCAAATTTGCCCCACAAATTTGGTATCTCTGGCTGAAACTATACTTCTGGGTAACCCATGCAATCTCACAATCTCCTTGAAAAACAAATTTTCTATGTGGGTAGCATCACCAATTTTCTAACATGGTATGAAATGTCCCATCTTTGAAAATCTGTCAACCACCACAAAGATTGAATCACTCCCTCTCTGGGTTCTCGGTAATCCTAGAACACAGTCCACACTTATAACATCCCACAACATGTCTGGAATAGGAAATGGTTGATATAATCCAGTGTTTTGTTGCTTTCCTTTTGCATATTGGCAGATCCTGCATCTGTCCACGAACTTCTTCACATCAGATCTCATACTTGACCAATAGTATGAATAATTTGGCTGCGCATATGTTTTATCATGGCGAAAATGTCCAGCCAATCCTCCACTATGTTTCTCCTTTAGCAAGTTATCCCTCATTGAGAATTTTGGGATACACAACCGACTTCCCTTGAATAACAGTCCATCTTGGATTAGATATTCCATCCATTGATTTATGTCTCTTAGAAAAGGGTTCTCACATGCTTCATAAGCTTCTTTAAAATTCAGATCTTCTTGATACATCTCCTTGAGATGTTCAAATCCCAATGTCTCCACTTGAAATTCTTGCAAGATCAAACATCTCCTGCTCAAATCATCTGCAACTTTGTTAGCGCTTCCACTAATATGCTTAGTAACAAAAGTAAAATTATGCATGAATTCTACCCATTTGGAATGTCTTTGGTTCAATTTCTCTTGTTTGGTTATAAACTGCAAAGCCTAATTGTCAGTAGATAAAACAAACTCATTTGGGATAATATAATGCCTCCATTTTTTCAAAGTTTGAATCATAGCATAAAATTCCTTGTCATATGTTGAATAATTCCTCTTAACATCATTCAAATTCTCACTGAAATAAGTAATAGGCTTATCATCTTGACTTAAAATTGCGTCAATGGCCACTCCACTAGCATCACATTTAACGTGAAAAGTCTTCTTAAAATCTGCCAGAACTAAAATAGGTTATTCTGTTATATTTGATTTTAACACCCTAAATCCTTTCTCAGCATCTTCTGTCCAATTAAAATATTTATGTTCCTTCCTTATGGTGTCTAGTATGGGTGCACAAATACTGCTGAAATTCCTGATGAATTTCCAGTAAAAACTTGCCAACCCATGAAAACTTCTTACCTAGAACACACTTCTTGGAGAAGGCCAATCTCTCATTTCCTTCACCTTCTCTGAATCCATCTTCAATTCATTTGAAGAGATTCCAAACCCAAAATATACAAGTTATGTTTTCATGAAAGAACATTTCTTCAAATTCACTAACAACTTCTCCTGATGTAACCTTCTCAACACCATCTCCAAATGTATTAAATGCTCCTCTTTAGTCTTACTGAAAATTAGGATGTCATCTAAATAAACAATCACAAACTTACCATTGAAATATTTGAGCACTTAATTCATCAACTTCATAAACGTACTTGGTGCATTTGTTAAGCCAAACGACATAACAAGCCACTCATACAATCCTTAATTTGTTTTGAATGTTGTCTTCCATTCATCTCCCTCTCTCATCCTTATCTGATGATAACCACTCTTCAAGTCTATTTTGGAAAAATAAGTAGCTCGACTCAAGAAATCCATCAAATCATCCATTATGGATAAAGGAAACCTATACCCGATGGTTATCTTGTTGATGGCTCTAGATTCTGTGCACATTCTCCAACCTCCATCCTTCTTTGGACTCAACATAGTTGGTACGTCACACAAGATCAAACTTTCCATGATCAAACCTTTATCCAACAACTCTTGGAATTTCTCCTTGACCTCTTCATTTTCTTGAGGGGTCAATCTGTATGCTGCTTTGTTTGGAAATTTTTCTCCTGGAATAAGGTCAATATGATGACTGATGCTCCTGATGGGCGGTAAAGAGCGAGGTAACTCATCCACCACAATATCAACAAACTCATCTAATAACTCCTGAATTTTCATAGGAAAATCATTCATATATGTTCTTATAAGGATGAATCTCTGCTTACCTACAAGGATGATTTTAGGGGCTAAATTTCGCTCATGGGCTAATTTTCCATGTTTTTTCCCAAAACATTATTCGCTATTTAAAAAATGATTCGCCCAAATTCTATAGGATAAAATTATTTTACCTTAAAAATTGCCAAAATGTTAAACAAACTATATAAAATCCTTAGAAAATTGAATATTTTTACAAAAAGATCACCAAACATTTATAGTTGGAATATGAAGGATTAATAATATTCACCAAGGTTTCTACATTTTAAAATAAATTTCCATCCTTAAAATCATCCCTACTTACCTACAACATTAAACTGCATTTCCTGTTCCTTCTTGACTTCTTTCAGTAGTTCCTTCCCACTCATGAGAAGTATACTAGGACTAGCTTCCTTTTTAACTCCTTTATCTTCTATTGGAAACAACATATGCTTACACCCATTTTTCTCAAGGGTGTAAGTATTATTTCTCCCATCATTTATGAAATTCCTGTCATATTTCCACGGTCTTCCAAACAGAGCATGAAAAACGCCCATAGGTATGACATCACATAAGACTTCATCTCTATAACCACCTATTTTAAACTCAATCTTACATTGTCGACTTACCATGACTTGATGTCCTTTCTACAACCACGACACCTTGTATGGATTCAGATGTGTAGTAGTCTCCAACTTCAATTTTTCCACCATCTCTGTGGATACCAAGTTATCAGTACTTCCAATATCTATGATCACCTTCCATACCCTATCTCTGGTCTTGCAAGCAATTCTGAACAAACTGTTCCTCTAGACTGGTTCTCTTACCTCTTTCTCTGACTTCACGAGAACTTCCATCATCATGAGTGATCTTCCTTCTTCCACTTCTTTTGCCTTCATATCTTTCTCTACATTCCTCTTCTGTGCTTCAGAAATGTGAGCTTCTCTAGTCCTTGCATTTTTCTTATCAGGACATTCCCAAGACATGTGCCCTATTTTTCCATAGGCATAACACTTCACTTCTTCTCCTCTACATCATCCTCTACCTCTGGGAAAATAATTTATTCCTCCATAGTGTCCTCCTCTAGAAATTACTCCTCTTTCTGTCTGACTGTGATACTTTCCAACTTCTCGTCTGGGTTTCTGGAACTTTTCTCTGACAATTCCTCTACCTCTGTTAGGACTCTTTTCTCTATTCCGTTGACTTTGTTTTCTTGCCAAATTTTATTTTTCTTTCAGGGCTACCTGATAAGCATCTTCCACAGTTCTCATTGTCATCATGCTAATATCATCCTGGATCTCATACCTCAATCCATTGATGTACATGGAAAAATTTTCTTCATCATTCTCCCTATGTCCTACTCTTATAATCAGCTTGTAAAATTATTTAGTGTAGTCCTTCACTGACAAACCTTTCTGTCTCAGATTCTGTAACTTCCTGAACAGATTTATCTAATAATGCTTGGGTATGAGCTACCATTCTATCCCAATTTTTAATCTTGGACTTACCTTTGCATATTCTGTTAGCTTGCAATTCATCCTAGCATAATGTTGCATGTCCCTTAAGTCTGGTTACTACATGTTTTTCCTTCTTCTCATCATCAATCTCCTCATAGTCAAATTATTTTCTCTAAAGCACTTATCCAATCGATCAATTCTTCCACATTCGGATTTCCTTCATACATTGGGACTTCCAGTTTTTCTCTGGTTCCCATCTTGACAACAACTCTCAACAGTCACTCCTCTGCTGCTTGTTCTCCTACAACTTCTTCTTCTTTGAAATCTTCACTTTATGCTTCACTAACATTAGCAACTTCAGGTGCTCTTCTTTGTGTTCTCTCCATGGTGTCCAACCTTGCACAAAGTTGTCTCATTTCTTCTCCCATGATTGCATTGACCATTGTTCTCTCTTTTCATCTCCTTGGCGACATGATTCCAAATTTTATTTTCCTTACAAAGCTTAATTCAGGCTTTGATACCACTTGATGCAAACCCCCACCACTCCCAAGGGTTCACGCGACCTCCCAGTCTAAGGATCATTCACCCTAAGGAGTGGAATCATCTTTCGAACTATTGTTGAACCCTCAAATTCCTTCTCCATAGGCCTTTTCCCTTTTACTTGAACGTAAAATCACGTTCGCGAGGGTCCTAACACTCCAACGGAGTCTTCCACGTGACCTCGCGACAAAATCGTGGGATAATCTCTTAACCCGCAGGAGCTCCGACACTTCGGAGCTTCGAGCTTCGGGTGTTCCAACAACAATTCCCTATGATCCTCCCGAATGCTGAATTTTTGAATAGTCGAACAATGACGAGGATCAAAGACTATCAATGACCGATGATATCTATGGCTCACAAGGACTTCGAGACTCTAGACTTCATGGATTTTATTTGCTCCAACACGCAATTCTCCTGAATGCGCGAACTCCAAACTAGCATATTGGAAGATTGACACTTGCCTTAGATCAATGGTACCTGTTTACTCCACTCTCTGGGCTTCGGTGTTTTTCACAACACAACACCTCAAATCCTCTAGAGTGTCGAACTAGTGAAATTGCGAAGGGGGGGTCTTAATCAACGGTCCACACGTCCACACCAACGGACGATCGAGATCTACTTTGGCCTTCAGGGATTTCAGAGTTCTCGTAGCTTCCACCAACTAAACTTCTGGAGAGATGAACTCCAAAGTGGCGAAGGGTTATGATCAATGGTTCACCTGTCCTTGTTAATTGACGACTGATATCTACTTCGGCCTTCGGGCCATTGGGAGTCTTGTACGCCCTTGCAACCTTCCTTCAAATTGACTGGATAACTGGACTTCCAGATAATTGTTGATCTGCGAACACGTGTCTCTCTACAAGCAACGGTCCTGATTAATTTCGAACTTTAGGAGTTTTGTCTCCTTTACATCCAACACATAGAAACTGCCGAACTCATGAAGTCTGAAGGACTTCAAGGGTCAAAACTCACACTACTTTCCCAAATCCGATGACTAGGAAAGATATGACGCCTCCCCGAATGGATCTCATCCACTAGACCTTAGAAATGAAAAGGATTCTTCCTCCAAACGACTATGTTCACTATTCCTCCTGAGCTTTATCACTCGAAGTGATTCGGACCTATGGCGCACGCCTTGCGCTTCTCTAAAACTTTGAAAAACTTAAGACTTGAATATTTTTGGAAAATCCTCCTGCGCACTCTTTGCGCTCGTCTTCCTTGAAATTATTTCAACACTTGACTAAGTGTTGGCCATGTGCACACCTTGCACGGGTCTTCTTCGAGCTTTTATACTCAAATGAGTATATGTGCACTCCTTGCACTCGCTTGGAAAGACTTCATGCTATCTCTCTTGAGATATTGAGTCTGACAACGACTCTGCCTTCACACTCCTTGCATGGGCACTATGCAATCCTTGCACTAGGGTTTCAAAAGAGAAACAATTGAAACTTACAAAACATCACAAGTTCATCCACTCAACCATACTATGCACACATACAGGCATATAAAACACCGAAAACAAACAAAAAATCATTACCCAATTAACTCATAGATGTACAACTCAGATATTTGAAGCAATTCTCCTCTATTATATTCCTCCAACAAACATATATAAGGGTTTATGCAACAACTCTTTGCAACTCTTTTCAACAAAAATCACAATAAACTTCAGCAACCCCTTTGGGCATACATTACATACATTTATACATGAGGGGGATTCTCGAGGTTTCCCTCCAGCTTACTTAGATCTATCCTATCACAATTAAAACATTCTCCTACTAAGACTATGACAATAAATGGGCATTTACAACCCATATACGAGTCGATGTTCAATATTTGTACAATCCTATATGCATTAAAGAAATTACAATCTTTTGTGATCTCATACAATTGCTCAAGACTCCAAACATTAAAGGGCCTTTAGTTTCAATACTTTCAAAATATTAAGGTGACACACTCTCCTNAGTCGATGTTCAATATTTGTACAATCCTATATGCATTAAAGAAATTACAATCTTTTGTGATCTCATACAATTGCTCAAGACTCCAAACATTAAAGGGCCTTTAGTTTCAATACTTTCAAAATATTAAGGTGACACACTCTCCTTGGAATTCAAATCAGTATGAAAGTGTGCATTGGATGTTGAATCATCTTCCACTTGGCCTCATTGAATGTTGATGGTGATGCTCCTGCATCACAACACAAAGGTAAATCATAATCAAGATGTCAATAAATAATTATTACAATTATTCGTAACATGTAGTCATACCATTTGGGACAATATGTCCACATTAAACAAAATGTTTGAATTTTACAAATAAGCATTACTAAATATAAAATTTGTAACATTCAATTATATTAATCATCATTTATTTCTAGAACCTTTGTCATTTCCCAAGCTACTTAAATGTGTCATTTTTTCATCACTTGTAGGGGATATTGTATTCAGGTTATTTGAAATGTTCTCTTGATTAGCTTGATTTTGTTACCTCCTCTTCATGTTCCATTTGCAAACATAAAAATAAAGTGTAATGAGTATATATTCATTTATAGTATAATATACATGACTGCATAAATTAAAAGATGTATCATAGTAGCGAGTGATTCATAAACAATACACATTCTTTCAAATACATTCCTCATGCCATCTATCAACATATATTCTATTGCCTCCACTCCATACTTTGTTTCGTATGAGTTTTATACGCAATGACAAATCATACATATATAATTAGTGGTTTCTTCTTATTCCATTAATTATAAAATAAGGGAAGTAAACAAACATAGCTACCTACAAATTGTTCAATTAACTCTTGATACCCCAACATATACTCACAACCCATACATAATCCAATGTCAATCAAATGTTTGGATGGATCTTCTTTGTACATTATCACATGGTAGAAAACATCCATGAGAAATTATAAATTAATTAAATAAGAATCATAACAAATATGAAATGTTAAATGAGGAAAAGACAAGTAATCACAAAAAAATTGATCAACCGTTTTCTACCTTGTCATCCTGTCATATGTATGGAATGGGTTAATTTTTTCTTTTTCTTTTCTACAACAACAAAATAATTGAAAATTTGTATTTCATGTGATAATTGAACTCTTTGATTACACACAAAAAATCAATGCTTATATATGTTTGATGCACGTTGTTGGGATAGTTCCTCATGTGATCCAATTATTCTTATTTCTTTGACCATCTCCTTGTACACTTTTTGGCCATCTCTAGTGACATGTTTTGGATATCATCTCATTTACCATTCTTATTTTTCTTAATCTTTTTGAAAAACAAAAAGAATAATAAAAAATTGATTGATATTTATATGAAATTAAAATTGCATAAATATTAATTTGGTAACTTTTTGGACTAATATATACATATTATAGAAAAACGTGTTTCTTTTTTTGTTTGTTAGTTTTTCTGTGACTTGTGGGACTAACCTATGGCTGAGAAACCACGACTCAGGGGCATCTAAGCCGTCAAAATCACCCGGGGATCGCACCTGGACTGAGTCACACCAACCCTTAACATGGCTGGATTTTTTGTCCCTGCAGGTTTCGAACCGATGACTTTAACATCATGGAGTGCCTTAACAACACACTCCATCACCAACTATCCTACACCTCGGGGACATAGAAAAACATGTTTCACAATAATAATTTCTAAATGATTTTTTTTTTTGTTATTGTACAATTTTTCTATTGCAAGTCTCACAGGTTTCATTGACCATTGCTCCAATAATGATTGTTGTAGTTTAAATATAACATGATTCTTGGATTCATTAGATTGATTTTTTCTATGTAAATGGAAACAATGCCTATATGTTGTTTTAATATATTCCTCATAGTTTTATAGAAGTTTTTTCGATTGTTATTAACTTTCAACATGGGTCTGGATGAGATCATGACCAATTCATCATCATTTACATCTTTGTAATTTTTTTCTTCTTAAGAGGGCCATTTTTTCCCTACACAACATTCAACATATGTGAAATCAAATGTTTTGAAACCTATTAGATTTTTTTGTAAGCTAGTTGGTGTTACTTTCTATTAATAAAAAAACCATATACATATTGGAGGTCCTGAAGCCAATGCTGCCAGCAATGGAAAATAGCCCCAACTCCAGGACCACACTAATAGGAAAATCAAACCCTAAGGTCCAAAATTTAAAATCATTTTACACAGTAATTATCCAGTCTTAGAACTATAAACTACTATAACAAGAAGATAAATCCTATGCATATATAATGAGAAGCTAAACACAAGGTTGTTACTTGTTGGAATGAGGTCCCAAGTCCTCTGCTTGATTTCTCATTTGACTGTAGCTGGTTAAATATGGCCATGCAGGGATAATGACAACATGTTGAAGATGATCCTAATTCTTGGGACACTTTGGAATATGGGAGCATATGTTCAACATTGTGTCTATCTTTCTTTCCATTGACTCCTGTTTGAATTTTTTATCATCCATATCACTTCTGATCTCAAGATGAGTTTTAAGTGATCCTCGGATAATTGGAGAGTGATGAACTCACCTTCAGAAGTGTGGTGTTTTATTTCTTCCTTGTGAGACTTAAAAGTTCCATCCATTGCCTTGGAAATGGAGTCATTGTCTGCAACCAGAGAAGAGGGAGGTTGGACTGTTGCACCTGTCTCTGCAATTGACCTAGCATTTGGGGTGACAATACCCTCCTCAATGTCTGCACCATGATTTGGATCTTCCCACTCTATCATGCAACCCTAATGCTCAAATTATTCCATATTTCCTTGTTGTTGTTGTGAAACTTCTTGTTGTTTCACCTACTAGGATGCTCCTGCACTCTAGGTGTCGTCCCTATATTTTAAGGAAGGAATTCTTACTCTAACTCTGTAGCCTCGGAAAATTTATCTTCCTCAAATGACTCTTCCTCTCTAATGAGGCATATTGAAGAAGGATAAGGGACAAAGCACATTGAGAGGGAGGAGTTGGCTCTGGACCATTTCGAGGAGATTCACACCAGAGGCAGAAGAAGATGCCTTTTCATAATGAGGGGGAAATTTTGTTAATAACCTTGAGGTAGTGCATACTTCCAGGGAACATTTACATCCCCCTATTTCCATAATTGCAAGCACAAGCAAGATAATAAAACTCATCCAATCATCTGTACTAATCCACTGCACTCCCCCCACCATCGTACTCAACCTAGAAAGTCCTTGGTTGTGAAACATCACCCGTCCATTAAAACAAACGCCTGACACCAGCTTCGAGAGATGCGAGGGACGCCAGGTGTTGACATAGTCATCCACTAGTCTCATCATCATTATTGACATGTTAACACCCCATTTGGGGGTTGAAACCTATTAGTTATCACAATTAAGAAGTACAGTATTAGTTAAAAATCAAAGAAAAAATCCATTTTTATCACCTTTCAATCCACCTAATTTCCTTGGTTGCAACATTTCCATAATTCTTTTACAATATTTTCCACTCATATTCCAAAAAAACTTATCAAGTTTTTTTGAAGTTTTTTCTCTACATGACACACTTTAATCAATACACAACATTTAAACCTACATATCATTCAAATATATTAATTTTATAGTAAAAATTCTAATAACTTTCCATGTTGTCTTCCTGAGATGTGCTCATTGCTATAATATTTCTTCCTTTGATCTTCTATTAATAAAATATTTGCATAATGAAATATGCAAATTATAAAATATGTTTTACAAACTAAGTAGAATTTTTTTTTTTTTTTTAGATTAAGTGATGTGCATTATATAATAATGCACATTTGTGTGCCTTATAGAATGATACACATTGAGGCGTTTATTTATGTATTTAGAATAGCGTAGCTCCATGTGAAAATACACAAATCTCTCACACAATGATATATTTTTATATTTTCATACTCAATGGTGTGGTCTATAGTAATAAATGCACTAGTGCATGTTTATTGTATAGTGCACACTGCATAACCTAAAATCATTATTTTTTAAATGACATGGAAAGTCTTTGAAATCCAATGCAATAAGGGTTCCCAATCCATTAAAATGATATTTATATAAAAATAAATGTTATAGCCAACAAATACCTAAATCCCCCCAAAATATATATCACTGTGAAATGTTATAGAAGCTAAACCCTTTCATCTGGGTTTGTAGCAATATAACATAGAATAGATGAAACAACAAAGTTAGGATTTGTAGAAAAAAAAAAGGAAAGGAAAAACAAAGATAGGGTTTGCAACATTGAAGGTGTTTGAAATCCTTATATTTTGTTGAAATGAACAATAAATATGAATAGAAATAAATACACAATTTCCTGGAATTTTTTAATTTGTTAAGGGAAAATTTGTTGAGATTAAGAGAATGAAGTTACATCCTTGAAAATTTTCCTTTGCATATTTGTATGTAACCCATCACGACTTCTTACAAATTCAGCTCGTAAAA
Source organism: Picea sitchensis (assembly GCA_010110895.2). Classification (NCBI taxonomy): domain Eukaryota; kingdom Viridiplantae; phylum Streptophyta; class Pinopsida; order Pinales; family Pinaceae; genus Picea; species Picea sitchensis. The sequence continues at coordinate 18,866 of SNQJ01S0165289.1, read as the reverse complement.
TATATCTGTCCACTTCAATCTCACTTGCACAAGTCCCCTCACTAACTTTTGGCACAACAATGGATTAGGAATTAGGGTTATGTTTAACTCACTTTTACAAAATGAAAATCTTGTTTTTTCTCATTTGATTTTTAACACAAATGAAAAATGTGTAATCGATTAAATAAAAGCATCATGCAATGTGCTTGTTAGATTTAAGCACACCAATGTGTTATATTACCTTAATCATACTATAGTAGTAGTTTTCAGTTAAAATATAAGTGTAAGCCTTTGAAATTAGTACTTTGAGGAGGTTTTACTGTAGGTATTTTTCCTATGTGCATCAAAATCCAATGCATCAGTGTGTCTAGTACGAAAAATGCACTGGTGTGCCAATTTAAATTAGACACATTATCTACTTAAATAAAGCCTTCAAAAGTTTGTTTGAAGTTAGAATTTTACATGATTTCCAAAATTTCTTTTAATAATGTAGAAACATATTTATTATGGTTTTGATTCAAATGAAAGGGAAAAAAAGCGATAATATCAAATGGACGGTTATTCAGATTACTCTTTCCATATCAGTCCAAGTTCAACAAGTTCTTTCTTGTCATTTGCAATATATATATATAATTTGATTGAATTTGATCTACCTTTACATGTGTATTTGAATAATTATGCATTTAAATTTGCAAGATCCTGATATGGGATCAAGTTTGGATGCATAAGATATTCCACTAGTATAAAATACCAAAATATATTATTTGAAGTAACATACTATAGGAAGACGATAGAAAAAATGAAGAGCCACTTTATACCACCAAATGTAACATGTCATCTTCCAACAACCATCTTGGACCAATGGTACTTCACCATGAACTGAATATCTTTTATGTCACCCCAATAATATGTGGTTGTTAAAAAATTAAAGGATTGAAGGTGAACCCTCAACATGTGATCCAGGTGGATATCGGTGGCCACCCACCTATTCCAACTGGCTCACATACAGATGTCATCTTGGCAATTTCATTTTTCATCTTGGCATTTTTTTTTTCTAGCTTTTCGGGTCCTAAACTTCTAGGGCCATTTTGAGGCCCTAAACAACGTTTTTTGGGCCTGCCATAGTCACACTATGGAAGGAGTTAGAGTGTAATGGCATAATGTGTAGTCCTCATATAGTCCTTTCCAACGGAGTATTGTGCGCCTAAAATGGAGAATGTATGCAAAAGTTACGACCCTGGGAAGTTGATGTACCAACTTACCCCAATAGGGCCCACATAATTTTTGGTGCTTCATCTCCTAGGGTTAGGTTTTTGGATGTCTAGGGTTTTGGCATTCATTTTTTATGTAAAAATTCCATTGGAGCCTTGTTGGCAGCCAAATCAGATTTTTCCACTAAGCTGCCTACACCTATGTTTTGCAAACATCAATTTTCGTCGCAATTTTCAAATAAACGACACTTTTATTTTTGCGATATTTGCACATTTACCTTTCATTTTGTTTTCACGACTGTAAGCGTGAAAACTTGGTCTTTCGTTGTCTCATTAAAATCATTATTTGAATTGTCGTAATCCCTCATGTTGATATGCTCATTGCGCTTACATTTTACTTATTAGTTGGAAAAACCTTTTGAACTATACTCATTGGACATTCTTGTATTGATTATGTGACTTGGTTTCATTGAGTTTGTAATGCATTGGCATTTGGATTTGCATTTTATTTGACCCACTTGACCATTGGTTAAACTATTGATATGAGCTGTTACAATACATTGGCGCATGGTTAAATATTTGGTATTGGTTTCAAATTGAATGTTGATGGTTTAAAACTATGGCACAACGTTGATTGCGCGCATTGGTTTATACACTTACCATTGGATTCATTGGTCAGCCAAGTGACATGATAGTTTAACTATGCTATAATGGGTAGAACAACTATAAGCCGTCAGTTGTACTTTGGCAATAATTATTATGCATGGCAGAGATAAACTCCACCACCTTCGCACGATGGCATTTATGTCTATCCCTTATTCTTCGTTTACCTCTGTTGGCTCGGGTAACCCTTTGCGCACTCTTCTCCTGTGTGTGCTATGAACCAAACCCTGGGCTTACCGTGTTCTCGGCTCCATGGCACCAGTCGTGCGAATCGAGCCAAACGACAACCAAGCCTTGTTATTATTTGACAATGCCCGGAAAGATTTGGAGGACAACGGATGGATCACCTTTGTACAATGATTTGAGGGTTTTAATCTAGTTGTGGCACAACAGTTCGCCATGAATTTTGATAGTTGTAGAGACAAGGTGGGTGACATCCAGTTGGAAATCAACGAGGAGTTTATTATTTCTGCTACAGGGTTACCATCCTCGGGACAATGTTGGTTCAAAAATTTGAAAGTGGAAGAGGTTCCATGGCCACTACTGTTCGTCTCCCGAAAGGTCACCTCTTGTGACACAGGTATGCCCATATCCATGCTTAAACCGCGATGGCATGACCTTTTCATAATAGTCAAACAGTTCGTGACCTGTGAAGGTCGATATGGACTCGTGTTTCTCTACCACCTGCATTTGTTAATGAATTTTATGGTATACTCGTTGAATATGCCCTTTTACTTTCAGCGTAGCTTATATAAAATGTCAAAAAGGTTTAAAAGGGAGAAGGCCGACAGTAGCTTGTTCCACCATGGACTTATTAAACTTATCATTGTTTATCACTTGAGTTTACATGGAGATAGCTGGAGAGCTTTCATCGCTCGAAACAGTTTTGATGACACAAACCCTGTCCAGGTTGACAAGCCTGTGGTAAATGAAACCAAGGTCGGGCCACCCAAGCCCTTCCATATCCTATTGCCCTCTCCTAAGCCTTCGGTCGACCCTGCTATTGACTTACCAGACATTGGAACTGAGAAGGCCGAGGCTATAAAGAGACCTATGAGAAAAAAGGCTAAGGCAAACCCTACTGCTAATGCCAAGGGTAAAAAGAACGCTCGGCTTATTTCGAGGATGGCTAGGAACAAACCTAAACCCTCTACTGAGTCAAATCCTATAATCCTTAGTGAGGATTCAGATTCTGACGTAGAACGTTTCCTAGCCAATGAGTACCCTTACTCACAGGGTTTATGCCCCGAACCACCTTATGATTTCGTCTCTAACCTTCCCCCTTGCCTAAGGAATGATCCTAGCTACCCTGGTATCAAACTGCCTAACGAAACCCTTGGAAAAGTAATCAAACCCTCACCTGCGTTTTCGAAGCCCCCACAGTCGTCGTGTGACCAATGTGATTTTTGGTTGGAAGGATACTACATCGATGTTCCCCTACTCCAATCGAAAATTCAATCGTTGGAAAGTCAAGTTGCAGTGTTGACCAGCCAAAGAGACCAACTCCAAGCAACTGATAAGAAGCAGAAGACAATTGGCTCCATCGTTTTCAAGAATGTTGAATCAGCCACAGCCGTTATCAACTCCAAATTGTCATGATCAAGCCATCTGCTCGCCATACAGGTATGGATTTTGATATCGTTTTAGTTTTGTGAATGACCAGGATTAATATAGTGATTGGAATTTGGTCTTCGAATAGCTATATTTATATTTCGAAATGGCTCTGTCATAATGTGTTCATCCTGTATATTTTTCACTTTGCTAAAAATAAATGGAATTTCGTTTTAGATGCATGAGTTGACCATTCCCAGTTTAGCCATTGATAGGTTTTTATTGGATTTGAATGGTCTTCGTTTGGATTTTATTTGATCATTTGTCTGATTGAGTTAACGAAACTGGTGGTTTTATTTCAATTGAATTCGTTTTGTATCTACTCTGAACAAGAAGTTTTTCATGCTCAATTTAGAATACAATCATGTTTGGATTTGATTTCGTTATGGTTCATACGCTGTGATTGGCAAATGATTTCAATGAGTTTGATTGTTACGATCTTGTAATATGTTGTGTCATGCAATCTTCTAAGAACAGGAATACAGCTCTGTTCGGTTTCAATTTGGAAAGAACTACTCTGTTCGTATAAAAACAATGCTCTCATTTAAGCCTGTGCAAATGCGCCTGAATCATGGAATGGTTTTGATTCATAATAACTATGTTAAAACCTTAACTGTTTGATTCACTCTTATTCTGATTAGATTATCCCATATTGAGTTGGCAAGATTGTTTTATGAGTTGGATTCGGATTATAATTGCTGCTCTATTTGATTTTAAAAACGAATTGGTCGACCTCGCTTATCTCTATCAAAATCGGTTATAATTCGTTTGAATGGAACAATTTTGATCAGAGTCAATCGATCTTTTTTTGTAACAAACGACTAGATATTTCTTACGAATTTTGTTACCAATTAATTGATCCTTTTATGATTTCATTTGAATTGATTTTCGCGCCAGCTTGAGTCGATCCACTCGTGGCATGAATCGTTTGCTATGTTAACACAGTTATAACGATTTGAAAATGATCTTGTTGGATTCGATCGTATCTCCTGTTGATAAGGCAGCATAACAATTGCCTACGATTTGTTTTGATTATATCAGTTTCAAATTGATATCAAATGATTTCACAACTGTTGATTATGATTCTGTTCGTTCGATTTTGTGGTAACAAAAGAAACAGAGTACGCGTATCTCTATGATCATTTGATTGATCTTGACCTTGTTTGATTTCGAATGACATAACCATTTCAATTTCAATGATTCATTTTCAAACAGCTATTGGATGTTAATTGAATTTAATTCTTTAAAAAGATTTTCAATCGATTTTAATGTTGATTCTGTGTCTTATATAGACCGGCTACAGAATCGCAAGATTCTGTAGCTAGTCTATAGAATTAGATTTTTATTATTTTTTTAATAAAGGATCCTTCTAACTTGTCTATTTTTTACCCTTTTTAGGTAAATTC
>SNQJ01S0165289.1:0-13986 GCA_010110895.2 Picea sitchensis | reverse complement strand
TGTTTATGAGTTATTGAAATTTCCATTTTTGTTACAAAAAATGTTACAAAATATTTCTGAGAATGGCGAAAATGGTAATTCAAGTGGTAACAAGGTTGTGCAAAACAAAGCTCCCCAGAAGACTTCCACAAAAAACACTCTCGATCCTCAAGATAAAGGAAGCCTTCATGTAAGTAATGTAAATAATGTAAATAATGTAGATAAAGTAGCTTTAGAAACTGCGAGTAAAAAGCCACAAGCTACTACCCTTAGTACTCGCAAAAATGTACCTCCTTTCTTGTTAACTTTCGAAATATTCAATAGAAACGTGCATAATTGTATGGTAGACTCAAGGGCGTCATCCAATGTGATGCCTTGGTCCGTCTGCCAGAAGATTAACGCTGAAGTTGAACCATCTACTTTAAAAATCATACAACTTGATCGGACCAATGTAAAATTTATAGGCGAGCTAAAAAATGTACTTATTAGATTATCGTCTAACCCCAAGGTTCATCAGGTTATTGATATAATCGTTGTGGATATTCTAGAAGTGTATGGTCTGTTTTTAAGTAGGGACTGGTCAGAGCAGCTACATGGTTACTTCGCAACAGATTGGTCTCACCTATGGCTTCCAGAAAACGACAAGCCTAATAAGATCAAGGTAAATCGTGAACGCTACCTTGAGTTCACGGTCATAGATTTGAACGATCCCAACGAACCATTCACACCTTCTGCTGATGCACCTGAAGTACAAGGAATGGACACCTTCTTCGGCAATTTCATGGCCGAGGCTTCACCTATCACCAATCCAGAACAACAGTCCGAGATTGTATCATATATGAAGCCAACAGCTTCTACGCAACAGTCTCATGAGCCCGATGCAAATCAAATTTGGTCTCTTTATTTCGACGGGTCAAAGTATAAAGAAGGAGCTGGAGCAGGTTGCGTCATTATCGATCTAGCAGGTAACAAGACATTAATTGCATGTAGACTAGAATTTGAATGTACTAATAATAATGCAGAATATAAGGCTTTACTCCAAGGTCTCATAAAAGCTTTGGATATGAGCATTCAAAACCTGGTTGTTTTTGGCGACTCTGAAATAGTGGTTAGACAGGTAAGAGATTCTATCCACTGTCTGTATCCGCATCTCAAAATCTACCAGTCTGAGGTATGGAACTTAATGAATAAATTTTCTTCTTTCAATATAAATTCCATTCGTAGATTAAATAATGCTGAAGCAGATCTATTAGCTAATGTAGCTTCTAAACTTCTTCCTGCAGAAGGCTTATCCCCAGACGCATTCTCCATCGAGTTGTTGTTTCGACCATCTGTTCCTGACAATATCACGAACTAGAGAGTCTTTGACGACGATCAGCAGATCATCATCTTCCTGCACATGGAAGAAACCTTTCAAGGCACGGTGATAGACGAACGCACGCACGATGACAATTTGCACGATTTCATGGTAATACCTGATCCGGAAACTCCTGAAGCTCTGTCGGACATGGTAAATTCCATACCCAAATCTATAGTTAGATTAGAGAAGTTTTATGATTTTGAAGATAAATTTAAAAAGACCGTCAACTGTAAAACCAATAGTTCCTTGTTGTCTTATGAAAAAGTAAACCTAGGAACTAATGAAAATCCTCAGTGCATTAATCTAGGGTTGGGGTGTTCTCAACAAGAAAAAGATGCATTTGTTAAATTATTTAAATTATTTAAAGATGTCTTTGCATGGACGTATGATGATCTTAAAACATTCGATCCTAATATCATGCAACATGTTATTCCCATGAAACCCCAAACCTTGCCCTTTCAACAGAAACTGAGGAAAATGCACCCCAAACTAGAACCGATCATTCAAAAAGAATTGAATAAGCTCCTAAATGCTAAAATAATTTTTCATGTTAGGCACACTCAATGGGTTTCTAACCTTGTCCCAGTCTGGAAGAAAAACGGAGAAATCCGACTCTGCGTCGATTTTCGAAACCTTAACAGAGTGTCTGATAAAGACAACTATCCTGTCCCACCCATGGAACAGATCCATCAACAGGTATCTGGTTCTGAGAGGCTATCCTTACTGGATGGTTTCTCTGGATACAACCAAGTCCTAATATCTCCACCAGACCAACTCAAAACTACCTTCCGTACCCCATGGGGCACTTATGCTTATCGTAGAATGCCCTTTGGATTGATTAATGCTGGTGCTACCTTTTAGAGAGCCATGGACATTGCTTTCTGAGGCTTAATCAATCAGTCCGTTGTAGTTTACTTGGATGATGTGACTGTATATTCTAAAAACAAAGACGATCATCTAGCTCACTTACGAGCCGTTCTACTTAGATGTCGTAAATACGACATCTCCTTGAATCCCAAAAAGTCCATCTTTGCAGTAGAACATGGTAAACTCTTAGGATTCATTGTGTCTAGCGAATGGATGATTATTGACCCCGATAGGACTCAAGTCATCGCAAAACTTCCCCCTCCTACATCCAAAAAATCCATGCAGTCTTTCTTAGGCCAGATTAACTTCATGAGGAGATTCGTCCCCAGTTTCTCCGAAATGGTCAGGCCGTTATAGAATTTGATTAATAAAGACACCCAATATCACTGGGGATCCCTAGAAAATCAGGATTTTAATGCAATAAAGAAGGCCATAATAGACGCTCCGTTTCTCATGAGCCCTGACTTCTCTCAAGATTTTACACTCTATACTTTTGCCTCTGACTATTCCTATGCCACTGTCCTAACTCAGAAAAACGTCGAGAACAATGAAGTACCCATCGCCTTTATGAGCTATGCTTTCAAAGGCATTGAACTTAACTATCCAGCGGTTGATCGGCAAGCCTACACTGTTTTCAAAGCAGTTAAGTATTTCCGGTCTTACCTTTTGAAGTCAAGGACGAAAGTCATTGTCCCCTACCCAGCCGTGAGGAACTTGTTAGTGCAGAAGGAACTAGGAGAGAAGAGAGATAACTAGGTCACCTCCTTGCAGGAGTATGACTTAGAAATCACCCCAGCTCAGATAGTGAGAGGCCAAGGGTTATGTAAGTTAGTTGTTGATTCGGCAGCAGGACAGCAAGAAGAAAGCGATACATCAGACCCAGGACAACATGATCAAAGTCTAATCTGTTGCACTCAAAACCCTGTCATTCCTTGGTATGACGATATTAGATTTCGTCTTGAACATGGGTCAACACCTCGTCACTTAGACCCCGCTAAGAGAAGAGCATTGAAGTTAAAGTCTGCCTCCTTTCAGTTGGTCAATGGTATACTATTTCGTCATAGTTTTGATGACGTACTGATGCGCTGTCTTGAAAAAGACGAAGCAGAAAAAGTCTTGCTCGAGTTGCATGCAGGAGAAGTTGGTGGTCACTTTGGCGGTGATACCACCGCCCATAAGGTTTTAAGAGCCGGTTATTACTGGCCCACTCTTTTCAAAGACGCCCATGCCTTGTGTCGTAAATGTATCATCTGTCAGAAAGCATCAGGGCGGTTACAAAAACCAGCCTTCCCTTTGCAACCCGTCTCGGTAGATTCTCCTTTCTAGCAGTGGGGCCTTGATATCATAGGTCCAATCAACCCCCCATCCTCTCAATAGCACAAGTTTATTGTGACAACCACTAATTACTTTACCCGATGGTCTGAAGCTGTCGCACTAAGAACTGTCAACACTAGTCAGGTAATCGCCTTTCTAAATTCGAATATTATCACTCGTTTTGGTATCCCTGACTGTTTAGTTTTTGACAACGCTTCTTACTTTTATTCTCTTGAGATGAGCGAGTTCGCTTTGGAAAAAGGAATTAAACTGAAGTATTTTGCTAGTTACTACCCCCAGGGCAACGGATTGGCAGAATCGACAAACAAGAACTTGATTAAAATTATTAAGAGAACCGTGGTTGAAAATCACAAAAATTGGCACAATGCGCTTCTGAACACGCTGTGGGCTGATAGGGTAACGCCAAAAGTTGTTGTAGGCAACTCCCCCTTTTTTCTCGTTTATGGCAGAGAAGCAATCCTGCCACCTCACATTCTTCTTCCTTCGCTTCAGTTGTCACAGAAAGTTCAAGAAGAAGATTGTCCCCCTTTAGAAAACCGAATTAACGCTTTAATGAAGCTAGAAGAGGTAAGAGCCCAAGCTAAACATAAGTTAGATCAACATCAACAATTGGTCAAAAGCTGGTTCGATTCTAGCTATGCTTCTGATAGGAATTTTGAAGTAGGTGATCTCGTCCTGAAATGGGACAAACCGCACGAGTGAAAGGGAGAGAACACAAAATTTCAAAACTTGTGGCTTGGACCATTTTTAATTGCTGAAAAGTTGGGTCCTAGTTCTTTTCGATTGCAGAATCTTGAAGGGCAACTTGACACCTACCCGATGAATGGCCAAGCCTTGAAAAGATACTTTGCTTGATAACAACCCTTGTATATTATGTACATATTTTGATTTTGTTTGTTTTTTGTTTGCCCTTTTGTTTTTGATTTTCCTTTGAATTTGTCAGCTTGGCATTTTGGAAAATACACATACCTGTACACTAAGCTATGCAGACCTAAGAAAATTCCTTCGCTGAAATAACTGCTAAGAAAATTTGTATAAACATCAATAGTATATATGTGTTGGAAAAAGTCTGTTGTTTGAAAGAAGTTGATTGATTTCAATCTCTGAGTAAAGCTTGTCTTGATCATCTATTATCTTTTTACGCTGTCCCTATTTCGTAAAGGAATGACTCAAAATATGTCTCCCTACCTTAGGAAGTTGTTCTCGTAACTGAAACATCTCTGGATCTAACTAAAAGGACAGTTCTAAAAAATTCTGATGAGGTCTGAAAAAATACGTTTAAAAATCATGATTTTCAGTGTCACCCCGCTCAGCTATATATCTATGAAAAAACAAAACAAAATAAATTATAAATAAGAGCTATGGGAAGTGCTTGTAAACCCGCCGGGATGCTGAACAGGTCTGCTGGCAGCGGGTAAATGCATGCATGGCGCCAAGACAACTTCGTCGGGGTACTGAACAGGCCCGCTGGCAGCGAAGCAATGTCGGGTATATGAAAATTTGCGAATAAGAATCCTCTTAATGTCCTTTATTTTGATCCAGAACTTCTTGGCAGGATACAAATGTCAGAGTGGGTTAAATGGAAACCCTGTCGAGGCTATGGACGCCTGCTGGCAGCAGTGGCTCTGTCAACAGTATTGGAGATTTTATCTTTAATATCGTGACTTGTTGATCTTAAGATTGTTATCTGTTTTCATCTTTTAAAACACTGCTAAAATAGTTGGTTAATGATGATGTTTATACTATTTTCTGGTTGTTATTTTTGAGTTGGAATTATCTTTGTTGTACTAATCTGAATTTGTTCCTTTTGGCAGAGATAACTGCTTCTACCAGTGTGTCGCCATTGTTGGCAGCCAAATCACATTTTTCCACTAAGCTGCCTACACCTATGTTTTGCAAACATCAATTTTCGTCGCAATTTTCAAATAAATGACACTTTTATTTTTGCGATATTTGCACATTTACCTTTCATTTTGTTTTCACGACTGTAAGCGTGAAAACTTGGTCTTTCGTTGTCGCATTAAAATCATTATTTGAATTGTCATTATCCCTCATGTTGATATGCTCATTGCGCTTACATTTTACTTATTAGTTGGCAAAACCTTTTGAACTATACTCATAGGACATTCTTGTATTGATTATGTGACTTGGTTTCATTGAATTTGTAATGCATTGGCATTTGGATTTGCATTTTATTTGACCCACTTGGCCATTGGTTAAACTATTGATATGAGTTGTTACAATACATTGGCGCATGGTTAAATATTTGGTATTGGTTTCAAATTGAATGTTGATGGTTTAAAACTATGGCACAAGGTTGATTGCGTGTGTTGGTTTATACACTTACCATTGGATTCATTGGTCGGCCAAGTGACATGATAGTTGAACTATGCTATAATGGGTAGAACAGCTATAAGCCGTCGGTTGTACTTTGGCAATAATTATTATGCATGGCAAAAATAAACTCCACCACCTTCGCACGATGGCATTTATGCCTATCCCTTATTCCTCGTTTACCTCTGTTGGCTCAGGTAACCCTTTGCACACTCTGCTCTTGTGTGTGTTATGATCCAAACCCTGGGCTTACCGTGTGCTCAGCTCCATGGCACCAGTCGTGCGAATCGAGCCAAACGACAACCAAGCCTTGTTATTATTTGACAATGCCCGGAAAGATTTGGAGGACAATGGATGGCTCACCTTTGTACAACGATTTGAGGGTTTTAATCTAGTTGTGGCACAACAGTTCACACTGAATTTTGATAGCTGTAGAGCCAAGGTGGGTGACATCCAGTTGGAAATCAACAAGGATTTTATTAGTTCTGCTACAGGGTTACCATCCTCGGGACAACATTTGTTCAAAAATTCGAAAGTGGAAGAGGTTCCATGGCCACTACTGTTCGTCTCCCGAAAGGTCACCTCTTGTGACAGAGGTATGCCCATATCCATGCTTAAACCACGATGGCATGACCTTTTCATAATAGTCAAACAATTTGTGACCTATGAAGGTCAATATGGACTCGTGTTTCTCTACCACCTGCGTTTGTTAATGAATTTTATGGGATACCCGTTGAATATGCCCTTTTACTTTCAGCGTAGCTTATATAAAATGTCAAAAAGGTTTAAAAGGGAGAAGGCTGACAGTATCCTGTTCCACCATGGACTTATTAAACTTATCATTGTTTATCACTTGAGTTTACATGGAGATAGATGGATATCTTTCATCGCTCGAAACGGTTTTGATGACACAAACCCTGTCCAGGTTGAAAAGCCTGTGGTAAATGAAACCAAGGTTGGGCCACCCAAGCCCTTCCATATCCTATTGCCCTCTCCTAAGCCTTCGGTCGACCCTGCTATTGACTTACCAGACATTGGAACTGAGAAGGCCAAGGCTATAAAGAGACCTATGAGCAAAAAGGCTAAGGAAAATCCTACTGCTAATGCCAAGGGTAAAAAGAACGCTCGGCTTATTTCGAGGATGGCTAGGAACAAACCTAAACCCTCTGCTGAGTCAAAGCCTATAATCCTTAGTGAGGATTCATATTCTGACGTAGAACATTTCTTAGCTAGTGAGTACCCTTACTCACAGGGTTTATGCCCCGAACCACCTTATGATTTCGTCTCTAACCTTACCCCTTGCCTAAGGAATGATCCTAGCTACCCTGGTATCAAATTTCCTAACGAAACCCTTGGCAAAGTAATCAAACCCTCACCTGCGTTTTCGAAGCCCCCACAGTCGTCCTGTGACCAATGTGATTTGTGGTTGGAAGGATACTACATCGACGTTCCCCTAATCCAATCGAAAATTCAATCGTTGGAAAGTCAAGTTGCAGTGTTGACCAACCAAAGAGACCAACTCCAAGCAACTGATAAGAAGCAGAAGACAATTGGCTCCATCGTTTTCAAGAATGTTGAATCGGCCACAGCCGTTATCAACTCCAAATTGTCATGATCAAGCCATTTGCTTGCCATACAGGTATGGATTTTGATATCATTTTAGTTTTGTGAATGACCAGGATTAATATAGTGATTGGAATTTGGTCTTCGAATAGCTCTGTTTATATTTCAAAATGGCTCTGTCATAATGTGTTCATCTTGTATATTTTTCGCTTTGCTAAAAATAAATGGAATTTCATTTTAGATGCATGAGTTGACCATTCCCAGTTTAGCCATTGATAGGTTTTTATTGGATTTGAATGGTCTTCGTTTGGATTTGATTTGATCGTTTGTCTGATTGAGTTAACGAAACTGATGGTTTGTTTTCAATTGAATTCGTTTTGTATCTACTCTGAACAAGAAGTTTTTCATGCTCAATTTAGAATACGATCATGTTTGGATTTGATTTTGTTATGGTTCATACACTGTGATTGGCAAATGATTTCAATGAGTTTGATTGTTACAATCTTGTAATATGTTGTGTCATGCAATCTTCTAAGAACAGGAATACAACTTTGTTCGGTTTCAATTTGGAAAGAACTACTATGTTCGTATGAAAACAATTCTCTCATTTAAGCCTGTGCAAATGCGCTCGAATCGTGGAATGGTTTTGATTCATAATAACTATGTTAAAACCTTAATTGTTCGATTCACTCTTATTCTGATTAGATTATCCCATATCTTGAGTTGGCAAGATTGTTTTATAAGTTGGATTCGGATTATAATTGCTGCTCTATTTGATTTAAAAAATGAATTGGTCGACCTAGCTTATCTCTATCAAAATCAATTATAATTCGTTTGAATGGAACGATTTTGATCAGAGTCAATCAATCTTTTTTTGTAACAAACGACTAGATATTTCTTATGAATTCCGTTACCAATTAATTGATCTTGTTATGATTTCATTTGAATTGATTTTCGCGCCAGCTTGAGTCGATCCACTCGTGGCATGAATCGTTTGCTATGTTAACACAGTTATAACGATTTGAAAATGATCTTGTTGGATTCGATCGTATCTCCTGTTGATAAGGCAGCATAACAATTGCCTACGATTTGTTTTGATTATATCAGTTTCAAATTGATATCAAATGATTTCACAACTGTTGATTATGATTCTATTCGTTCGATTTTGTGGTAACAAAAGAAACAGAGTATGCGTATCTCTATGATCATTTGATTGATCTTGACCATGTTTGATTTCGAATGACATAACCATTTCAATTTCAATGATTCGTTTTCAAATAGTTGTTGGATGTTAATTGAATTTAATTCTTTAAAAATATTTTCAATCGATTTTAATGCTGATTCTGCGTCTTATTTAGACCAGCTACAGAATCGCAAGATTCTGTAGCTAGTCTATAGAATTAGATTTTTATTAATTTTTTTAATAAAGGATCCTTCTAACTTGTCTATTTTTGACCCTTTTCAGGTAAATTCGAATTGCATGGGACATGTTGGATAGGCTAGGGGAATATTTGTGTATTTTAGTTTTATTGTAGGTTCCTAGTTTAGTTAAACTGGGGATATCTTCCCAGATTTATGTAAACAATTTTGATAACTTCCACAGGGAGGTTTTACCCTGTGGAAAACCTATAAATGCTTATTATTTTTTGTAATAAGGATCATCCTCACTTGTGGGAGAACCAGGCTATGGATTCCTAATACAAATTGAGACAGAAGTTGATGTTTTGCTACAGCTTTCGCTTTCATAATATCATTTTTTTGTTTCAATTTTATGCATGTCATTAGCAATTGATTATAGACTACTTTTGCTATCATAGTATTTTGCAGAATGATGTGATTTAGTTAATATGATCCATGTCTGATTTCTTTCAACATTTAAAAACACAACAATTACTTTATTCAGTTAATGAATGATAGATTTCTCTTCTTCATCAATTGAATTATTTTGTATAAATATTTGCAAACGGGTTTATCTAACTGTGGAGGTTTATAAATCATATGATTGTTGTGATTTTTATGTCTTGTTTGTCCTGTAATCATACTTGAAGAGCACTGCAGCTATCGTTTACGAGAAGCTCCTGGATAATTCGGTGCGGGTTTCCTCCCTTCGATCAGCTAAAACAATCATCATACACAGGGCAAATCTGGAGCATTTCTCCAGGTCAGTTTGTAATTTATTTTCATTAATTTTGTTAGTATACTATTAGTATTTTAGTTAGATATATTTGTAGTCTAGATTAGTGATTTAGTTTAGTTAGTTTTCTGTTTTATTTATGTTCATAAAATTATAAAATCAACAAAAATATCTTTTTTTGTCTTAGGGCAGAATATAAATGAATTTTTTAGGTTTTATTTAAATATGTAAATTGTAGATATTGTACATTTTGTGAATAAGTTATATTTCAGTTAGTAGCTAGATAGTTAATTAGTTAGAGTTAGTATAGTAGTAGTTAGTAGATTGTATATATAGAATAGTTAGATTAGTTTAGTTTGTTTTAATAGTTAGTTTTAGTTTAGTTTGTTTAATAGTTAGTTTTAATTAGATTAGTTTATTAGTTTGTTTTATTTGTTTTTAGTTAGATTAGTTATTGTAGATTAGTTTCCTTTTTTGTTTTCTTAGGACCTTAGATCGGCTAACGGAGCCGCTAAACCTGTCAGGGTGGTTCATCCCAAACGACTTGGGTTATTAGACAACCCCGGACCGGTTCCACTCTTCCAGGTTACGGACGGTCGATTTTGCCTGTCAACAAGCCTCATTGTACTCATCTTCTTGTGAATGATCACAACCGTCACAACTCTTCTTAGAGATAAGCTGCCACCATTCTAGCAAGCTTGTTTTAGTCTGCATTTTACAGTTTTAGCATATTTCTTTATTGAATAGGAGCCAAGTTTTACTATATTTCTGTTATTTTTCATGGTTATTTGTGTTAATAATATAAATCTGTATTCATTTCATTATGCTCATAAAATCCATAACAGTGGTATCAGAGAACTCTTATCCTTGTCGTTCTTAGTGCATGTCCCTGACAAGGTCAGGGTACAAAGAGTTGGGTGTCAAGATTGTTTCTCTCAAGGACATGAGCTCTCGCATGCCCAAGCGACCTTCCATGGTGGTAGAAAATAAAGACAATGAGACAAGGGATCCTTTCAAACTGTTGCTCGAGGAAGCCCTCGCACAACAAAGGAACAAGACAAAGGATAGTTTTGTGTGAATCCTTCGACGATTAACAACAGGCGATGCATCTTCCTTGAGCAAAGGCACCACCCCCTTCATGGTACAAATGAACTTTTATATTCCTATATTTGAAGGTTAGATAGACGTGAATGTTGTAGACAAATGGTTGAATCTTCTAGAAGGGAAGTTTTTTGTCCATAACTTTTCCAATAGAGAAAACATTACATTTGCACTCCTCAAAGTTGTCCCCCATGTCAAAGATTGGTGGGATACTTTCAGTGAGAAAAAGGGAATAGAGAAACCCTCATTATTTAGAGTCGCACTCACTTGGGAGTCCTTCGGGGATGTTATTAAGGAACAATACTACCATGTTGGAAGTTATGATGACCTGTATACAAGATGGACCACACTGCAGTAGGAAAGGGACCAAACAATGATAGAGTTCACAAATATCTTCCATACCTTGCGCACCAACATGTGTATCACATATTTTGAGTGACATATGGTTCTCAAGTATAGTGACGGTCTGCATATATACATCCAAATAAAAATGGAGTTTATGGACATCTTGTCCTTAGGCGCGGCCTATCGATATGCTATCAAAATTGAGCAGAAGATTAAACAAAATATGCAGCAGTTTGGGTCTGGGAACCCCTCACAACAGAAGTAGGGCAAGGGAATCCCCAAACTGTAGAAAAAAGGGAAGAGAAATGATGGAAAACCTCGGGACAACCAGTCTAATCCACAAACAATGAAGGACAGTGGAAAGATGAAGAAAGACATCGGGAAGTGGTGTGACTTCCATAAGAGCCCCTGGAATAACATTGTTGATTGATGCTCAAAGTAGTCATTGGTGGCGGAGGTGAAAGCCTATGAATTAGATGCAAGTTATGAATCAGAGTTAGAAAAAAAAAAGGGGAGACATATTATTGATGCGGAACCCAGTGCCACCGCAGCTACCACCAAGATCCATCTCGGTGAACCTGATGAGCCAGAGGAAGGCGAGCGCCTCTTTCATTCACAGATGTGAGTGAAGGGTACTCCATTGCACTTCATCATTGATATTATTATCCAGAAGAACCTCATCTCAGTGAAGGTCGTCAAACAGTTGGACCTACCGACAACACCACACCTGCATCCATACACCATTGGATGGCTCCGCTAAGGAAGTGTTCTTCACATTAGCCAACAATGTTGCATGTCCTACAACATCAATCCATTCAATGATAAGGTATTGTGTGATTTCGCTCCCCTTAAAGTTTGTGATATTCTTTTGGGCCAACCTTATTTATGGAAACTTCATGCTATATATGAGTCTAGCCCTCGCAGTGTTGATATTACCTTGGAGAGGAAATTGTATAGGATACCCGAGGTGGTCCCACCTACTGTCATTTTCTTGATCTCTATCAAGCAATGCAAGAAGGTCATCTCTCAGATTGGGAAGTTTTTCTTCTTCATGATTTACTCTCAAAGTGAGCGGAAGATTGCAGCCACCTCCATGACCTTCATGACCAATCTCTCCATGCAACAAAATAAAGTGGATAAGGTCATGGAAGAATACAAAGATATATTTTCCTCATCCACTGGGGTAACTCTACACTATCAGGTCAAGCATTCAATCAATATGACCCCCGGTGCACCATTATCCAAGGGGTCAGTCTATCACCACTCTCTGTTAGAAAATAAGGAGATCAAGCGTCAGATCCAAGAAATTCTCTAAAATGGGAACATCCCACCTAGCTCATCAATGTGTGGAAGCCCAATTGTGCTTGTGCAAAACAAATATGGGACCTGGTGACTCTGCATCGATTATCGGGCCCTAAATAAAATCACAGTCGGGAACCGGTACCTGATTCCCCGAATCGACGATATCCTTGACCAGCTCAAAGGGGACAAATACTTCAATAAGATTGATATGAATTCTGGATACCATCATGTCCCAATAGAGAAGATAAATGTATGGAAAACTTCCTTCAAGTCTAAAGGAGGTCTTTTTGAATGGTTGGTCATGCCCTTTGATTTGACGAATGCCCCAACAAATTTCATGATGATGATGGACTATATATTGCATTATTTCAATTATTATTTTGTGGTGGTGTATCTAGATGACATCCTCATATACAACAATAATTGGGTGGAACACTTGCAACATATTCAACAGCTTATGCATGCTCTGCGACAACACAAGCAATATGCAAATTTAGGAAAATTATCCTTCGACATGGACAAGGTCCAATACCTAGGTTACATTGTTGATGAGCATGGGGTGCATGTGGATCTATCCAAGATCCAGGTCATTCATGGCTGGCTAGCCCCAACCACACTCACCGAGCTTCAGATATTTTTAGGCCTTGCCAATTTCTATCGCAAGTTCATGTTAGGATTCTCCCATATTGCATGGCCCCTCAACCAAGTAACCAAGGGTGGTGGTAAGGAAAATTTTGTGTGGGTCCTGTCACAAAAACAAGTGTTTGATTATTTGAAGCAACTTATATGCTCATCCCTAGTGCTTTCATTACCCGACCTGCAACAACCCTTTGAGATCGAGACATATGCTTTAGACTATGCTATGGGCACATTTATCACTCAACATGGACACCCTGTGGCCTATCATAGTGAGACACTATCACATGCCATCTGTAAGTACCCTAATTATGAAAAATAAATGTTCTCCATTATGCAAGCCTACCACCAGTGGAGGAATTACATTCTCGGGAAGGTGACAATCATCCACATCAATCATAAGTCACTGCAGTTCATGCAGACACAGGGAAAATTGTAGAATGATCACCATTAGAAGTGGTCCACATACTTGCAGCAGTTCCATCTCAACATCAAGTATAATACAAGAAGCACTAACTACATCACTGATTTACACGACCTCCCTCTAGTTGTAGCACTCACCACGGTGCTAAAATCCTGCGGTCACAATACCGCAGGATCGCCCCAACTCTATGAGAGAGATCTTGAATTCACCACCACCTACTATATGTTGGGCGTAAACAAAACTGTCAATGATTTCCATCTTCATGATGACCTGATGTGCATCTGGGCCATCTATGTGTTCCATCAAGGGAAAGAGCGAAGTTGATTTGGGAAGCATGTTATCGCACAAGTTGTAGGTTGGTAAAATCCCTACCCAACCACCAATTAGTGTCAACTTAGAGATAACCTACCCACTACACCTTAGGCAGGTGTTCCCGTCACTTTAGAGGTGAGGTAGTCAACTCAAGGGGGGGGAATCCTGATGACCCTAGGGGGGGTGTTAAGTTCCTAACCCGCATATAGGTAGATCAATGTATTCAGATGTAATAAAGGTCAATATTAATAAGACCTTTCAATAAAATAGAATAAGGCGGATGTAAGAAGACCT
>SNQJ01S0165288.1:0-13002 GCA_010110895.2 Picea sitchensis | reverse complement strand
TTATTATTATATTTGACAAGTCATGGTATATAGTATTCAGTTTTCCACTGATTTCATATTAGTTTATGTGTTTACCATAAATTTGTGCAAGTTTTCCAAAGTATTACATCAGGCATCTTATTTTTTCCAAATATTTAAAACCATTTATCTTGCTTCTCATTGGCGATTCAACTTGACATCTTATTCTAGAGCCGACGACAACCTTCTTGAAATTGGTGAAGTTATTTGATGCTTGCAAGTCTTGATATTAATTGGAATTTACCTATTCTAGCATTTGGCACATTGTAGGTTTCAATATTCTTTATATTCACCTAAGATTTTGAATGTATAATACAAGCAATCCAGCCCAATTTTAAAAATTGGATTTGGAATTGCTTGTCGATCTCAATATAAGATGTTATTGAAAATGCAATGGTATTCCATATAACCTACTAACAACATAGTCACAATAAGTTTTTTGGGGAGTGTATTATTATCCAATCATGAATGAATGAATGAGGGACCACATATATCATGATATCCATGTTTGTAAGTTCACAATAGTATCGGTAAGCACCATCAATATAAAAGGGATTAGCAACATGGAAATGACACATGAGATATGGAAGAGATTAACACAAGACCTGTTAATTGAAATTGTGGCAAGACTACCTATGGAAAGCGACGTGAGATTTCATGCAGTTTGCAAAAGATGGAAGGAAATGTTTCAATTCTCAAAATTCAAAGGGTTAGTGGCCACCTTAGTGTTTTCCTCTCATTGTTCAGGAAAATAAATAAGTTGATTCATCTCATCTATGATACATCAGGAACCAATGGATCAACATAGAAAGTGATTACAAATTTTAGTCTTTCTCTAGATTTTCTTCCAAACCTTATTGTTGTTGTGGTTGGATGCAAGAACACAATTTGTTGTTGTAGTGGAAAAGATGGAATTTAAATATGGAATCCTATTACCCAAACATACATAGAACTTTCGGAGTGTAATGGAGATACAAGGTGGGATTTCATTAGTCTAGATTTTCTTCTCTGTTAAATTTTAGCATTTTAAGCATTTATATCATCATTGTGAAAAATTAGAGATCTATGCATAGTGCAGTGTAGTGGATTCAATGGATTCCTTTGACACAACTATGGTAAAATCTCTACTATGGAAAATTGTTGATTTTGTTGGCATTGTAGTTCATCATTGTTTCACTATTGTGAATTACACTAGTGCAACCAAAATGATTCCCAACAACCCCTTGATAGTTATTGTGAAGCTTCTAGTGAAGCTATGTCCTAAGCTATGTCCTTATAATATATTTAGGAATTATCTGTTATGTTCAAGTAGTGGCGAAATATGAATAGAAAATCATTTTGTTGTGTTTCCCATTCTCTATTACACCCTTCAAACTTCAAGTGCTAATTTAGAGGAATTCCTCCTAGAGCATGTTGGTTATGGGAACATCTTACCCAAAGCTCTATTAAACATAGTGAATTTGAGAGAAGAAAATATTTCAAATCTTGTGATGTCAAATGCTACTTATCAAGATGGTGAGGTAGCTAAGTCCTTATAGGCTATTTTAACATTATCTATTATTCTCAATATGTAGGAGAATATGGATAGAAAATCATTTTTCTATGTTCCACATTCTCTATTATGCCCTTCAAACTTCAAGTGCTAATTTAGAGGACTTCCTCTTAGATCATGTTGGTTATGGGCATATCTTACCCAAAGCTTGGTTAAACATAGTGAAGTTGGGAGAAGAAAATATTTCAAATCTCCATTTGTCATGCTACTTATCAAGACAGTGAGATAGCCACACAACAACATGAGATAGCTACACAACTAGATGCTCTTGGGATTGGAATTTAAGTAAATCTTTTTGCAATATTTGAATGAGTTTTTCTCTTTCTTTCCTGCAATATAAAAGTTTCAGTAATATTCCTAAGATAACAATATTCTAAAGATAAACTAAATCCACACTTTTGTTTGTTTTGTGGTTGTAATAATTTGTTGATTTTTCTATTATCTCAGTAGTATTTCAAAGATAAAATTTCCTACAATATAAAAGCTTCAGTAATATTCCTAAGATAAAAATATTCCAAACATAAACTAGATTCACACTTTTGTTTTTTGTTGTTGTAATTTTCTTATTTTTCTATTATCTCAGTGGTATTTCAAAGATAAACTGGATCCACACTTTTGTTTTCTTCATTTTGTGGTTGTAATAATTTGCTTATTTTTCTATTATCCAAGTGACAGTGGTTGTAATAATTTGCTTATTTTTATATTATCCAAGTGGCCGACTTAGGAGAATTTTTTAAGATCCTTTTTCATATATATTTTAAGCTCATTTTTCATACATGGTGCTCTGAAATTACAAACTCATTTTAAACCTAGATTTAATAACCATGAGAGGAATCAAAATTGGATCGTATGCCTGCTCGTATTCTATGCCAGCCGGCCATGCCACGCTTCACACCATTAAATCATATGGCGATATCTAAATTAATATGGCACGACATGAAGAGATTTATGCTATTTGATAGTAGTTTTGGAATTCAACCTAGATCAATGAAGCACTAACACTATGAACAAGTTTATGCTATTTGATACATGTTTTTCTATGTATAGAGTTGATATTGTTAATATATATGTGGATTGATATGTATAGTCAAATGGTTATATCTAAATTAATATACTATGACATGAAGGGGTTTATGTTATTTAATACATGTTTAGGAAGTAGCTAGTTAATATCATTACCATTACCAGTGTAACTATGTTTTGGAAGTAGCTAGTTAATATCATTAGTAGTGTAACTATATGTGTGGATTGATATGTAAAGTTAAATAGCTATATCTAAATTAATATGAATGGCATTCTTATTCTGTGTAGAATGTGAGCATGGTCATACCAAGGGGAAAAATAAAGTGGGCTTTGTCGCTCTAGGGCATGATGGGAATCATGCAAATGTCTTGGTCATGAAAAAACAAGAGGATGTTTGCAACATTTTTTTTTCCCGAAATATTTTCAAGACATTGGATGTCTACCTAAAGATTTTTCAAGACCTTGGATGTCTACCTAAAACCCTGAATAGGCATGTTGAAACCATGTATCAATAGTCCACCCATTCATGGTTCTAAGAGACATCATTGAGAAGATGTAAGTTGATTACAACATTGAGAAGTTGTAAGTTGATTAATATTTTACTTTGTTGAGACCCTTATTAATATTTGTACCTCCAATGAGGATGGAAATGGAAGAACATAAAAATCATCAAATAAAACCGGAGAAGGTTAATGATGAAGATATGGTGATGGTTAATGGTGTACATTAAAACTTCTAAATTGATCTTAACCTCGAAGAAGAATAATCGAATACAACAGTTGATGGAAAGTGACATACATCAATTATAATGCCAAAATTCCATCTTAATGGAAGACCAACAATGTTCTACTCCAATGGAATGTTGACATTATTATGCATAATGGAATGTTGACATTATTCCACATAATGGAATGACTAACACTTTGTTGACATATACCTCTACCATCATCCACCATATGTCTACCATTACCATCATCAAGCATATGTCAATCATTAACGTCTAGTTCATATCAAGTTAGAATCTCTACTTGATGATATTTATCCTCTTCCATTTACATCATCAAACTTATAAATATAAGCAAAAGTTTCAACAAAGGAAAACATATCATCACCCAATACCAAGCTAGCCAAACAGCTAACCATACTAAAAATGGCATGGTCCATGATAGATCCTCTTCCCTCTTACAAGAGAGGGGGAAGGAATTGGGCGGATGCATCGAGAAAATCTGCCCAACGATTTTATTACTCAAAATGGAGTTAAAAGTAGAACCCACATTATTTCCAAATTGAGAATAGTGTTTATGTTGATTAAATCTATAGCTTCATACCTAAAGGCATAAAGGATTTGATTAGACTATGCGCATAGCCTATCAATCTTTTTTCAATCATATAAGAAATACTTCTGTCATACAAACCAATCTGTTCACTCTGAAGTTTTAATATATTGTATTAATTTTAAAACTCAGTGCATATCTATTAATTTTAAAACTCAGTGCATATCTTTTCTTTCCATAGCAAGGTTGTATATATAGATAATATATACCTGTTTTGTGATAATCTACTCACCAATGCATTCACAGGAGTTCAATACCATTTGGGGTAAGTGCTAATTTTGCCTGAGGTTGAGGATATAGTAAAATTTCCATCCTAGGAGAAGCCAATAAAGAAGAGTGACGCCCAACAATCATTTCATGTAAGGGCTCTCCAGTTCGTATGTGTTCTCTCATAGTTATCTGGTTTGTGATGGATGATTACTGTTTCATTTCTAATCCAACAATTAGCGAAGTATGATGTAGATATTAGAGATTTTCCGGTAATATTAGATATTAGATTTTCTGGTAATATTTTTTGGGGACATTTGCCCGAAATCCAACTAGAAATTATCGGTAGATTTGAGTGATTATCTCTGTATAATCTGATTTAGCGAAGATATGCTGTAGATATTAGAGACTTTCCGGTAATATTAGATATTAGATTTTCTGGTAATATTTTCTGGGGACATTTGCCCGAAATCCAACGAGAAATTATCGGCAGATTTGAGTGATTATCTCTGTATAATCTGATTTAGCGAAGATATGCTGTAGATATTAGAGACCTTCCGGTAATATTAGATATTAGATTTTCTGGTAATATTTTCTGGGGACATTTGCCCTAAATCCAACGAGAAATTATCGGCAGATTTGAGTGATTATCTCTGTATAATCTGATTTAGCGAAGATATGCTGTAGATATTAGAGACTTTCCGGTAATATTAGATATTAGATTTTCTGGTAATATTTTCTGGGGACATTTGCCCGAAATCCAACGAGAAATTATCGGCAGATTTGAGTGATTATCTCTGTATAATCTGATTTAGCGAAGATATGCTGTAGATATTAGAGACCTTCCGGTAATATTAGATATTAGATTTTCTGGTAATATTTTCTGGGGACATTTGCCCGAAATCGGTAGATTTGAGTGATTATCTCTGTATAATCTGATTTAGCTAAGATATGCTGTAGATATTAAAGACTTTCCCATAATATTAGATATTAGATTTTCTAGTAATATTTTCAAGGGACATTTACCAGAGAAATTGTTAGATCTGCAGATTTGAGTGATTATTTCTGTATAATCGTATTTCCCATAGTCATGTTGAATTCATTTCTGCATTCAAAAATGGATTTAAAGAACAAAAAATAGTAATTTAGTGCAAATTTATATCCCAGGATTTTAGTAAAAAAAACCATTTCCTAGAACAGTTAAACAATGCCAATTTCTACAGCAGAAATTAGCACACATTCCACTTAGACAAACTCTCCTCCTTGTACACATCAAGTCAGATCGTTGTTGGATTTTATGATAACCATACCAATAACTATATCCTCTGTTCCAATCGTTGTTTCCACTCAGATCTAGATCGTGGCCTAAGATCCGTGGATATTAACTCAACACTCGCGACATCCTTTTGAATTTGTGATTGTAGAGGTCGATCTAAACAATGCTCATATTGTATCTCAGGTAGTCCTTCATATTCAGACGCGGAGAAATATGATATTTCACTTCTTAACCCACTCTCTCCGTTCAAAGAAAGGTATATACTTAACTGGGTAGTCTAAAAGTTAGATTTTTTTGAGTTTTTACGAACATATTTTATGATCAACGTTTTTATGAAATCAGTTCAAAAATTGTTGAAATTCCATATTTAAGTGATTGAGTCTGTATAATTTGAGTGTTCTTAGGATTTTCAGGGTGTTGAATCTATTTATGCATTTAAAAATGCAATTTAAACAACAAAAATGGTGATTTCACCAAGATCTATTTAGCCAGATTTTGGTGAAAAAGTTCAAAAAGTTGAATGTTTAGACAATGGACGTGGATGCATTGAAGTTGAGAGTTCAATCTTTGGAACTCCTTAAAGAATGGAAATTGCTTTACTCTTTCCCTTTCAATCTTTGAACCAATCAAATGAGCCATTTTCATTTTTTTTAAATAGATTTAATGTTTTAAAATATTTATTCCATTGAATCTTAGAGTTTTAAGGAAAAGTTCACATTGTGACATATGTTCGGTTTAGAACGAAACATATATAAAAAATGGTAATTTAGTGGTTTAGGACAACCAAATTTTAGTGAAAATCTCTCCCTTAAAATTTCCTTCAACATAATTAAAGCTAGATGATCCCCATCAACCACTTTACACATTCATAGTACTAGAGCATGCACATAATTAAAGCTAGATGATTCCCATCAACAACTTTACACATTCATAGTACTATAGCATGCACATGCACATACATCGTTCACCTCCCTTTCATCCCATCCATTTAGTAAGTATGATGTGACCCTAGTCCAAGCCTATTTACAATTTAGAAATAGAAATTTTGTTGCATCTCTTCGCGTTCATACAACCTAGTGGAATAATATGTGCAACATGTATATGTAAGTTGCACCAATAAAATAAAATGAACAAAAAATGGCATCCAACATATAATAATAATTAAACTATCATATATTTGTTTTAATCTTATGTCTTGTGACCATCGAGTGTGATATCCCCACCCATGCACTCCCAACAATACGATAATTAAGCCACTAAGAGTACTATTAATAAAAAAAATCATCCCATAAAAAGTCTATCCTACCTTTAATCAAACCACATTCATTTCATTCATAACGAGATTAGACACTCATGACACATATATTCATAATCATGACAAAAAATAAGTAGTTTTAACAACATAGTAATTTTAACAATGGTTGGTATTAGAGCTTGTTTAATGCAGACTTTGAACAAGGTTTGGTGAATGTGTATCAATATCTTCATCGCTAGTGCGCTTGTGACAATGGTGTTAGGGCACATCATAGGAAATATCTCTAGTCATAGGTTGTGAAGACAACATGGTGGAATTGGCTAAGTTCTTCAACTGAGACAAGTGGTGGCATTGCATAGGAAGTTTTAGGTGCACACCGAAGCATGACTTGAAGCATAGTTTGGGTGAATGACCATAGAAACACATCATAAAATCGGGGCAGGTCTGAATTTTGATGAGAAACATGCACTGATGTGTATACTCGAGGAAGAGTTTGTGCAATGAATTCGTGCACTTAGGCGAGGGTGAACACCTAGAGATCAATGCAACCATAGAAACACACCAAAGGACTTGCATGACAATTGAAGAAGCCAAGAATAGTTCTAAGACAAAGGGTTGCGAACTTTGTGGAAGCTTTAAGTCATGACAAAAGGTGGTGTTTCCTTGCATAGACTTGAGGCCGTGCCATGGAACATTTGGAACATAGGAGGGAGTCTTCGTTTTCCAAGTAGCTAAAACTTGAGTACAACTGAAGGCACTCACTTGACCCAAGTTTGAGATGGACGGTCCATGAAATGAGACTTGGAAGACTAAGATAGATAGTGTGACTCAATGAATGAAAAAAAACTCCAAGAAAGTCCAGGGAGAATAAATGAGATCGATGCACAAATAGAATCATGGATTGATAAGTTGAAGGAATTGACAAGAGGAGTTGAGACCTTGCCACAACTTGCATTGGTAGCACTTGAGAAGGAGGACACCCAACATGAGAGCAACACTACAATGGAGGGACAAACCAAGACACTTAATAAGAAAGGTAAGATGGTTGAGTGCACTTTTGTTAACACAATAATTTTATAAGAGACAATCACTTAAAAAGAATGTTGGCTCAGTTGGTTGAAGAGGAGAAGGCCAGAACCACACAAACAATGGAAGACTTTGAACCCTTGAAAAAGATGGTCTAGGTGCAGAATCCAATAGAAGAAATGACCTAGGCCATGAAAATGTTGGAAGCATGCATACAAGAGTTCAAGACAGGAGGTCAAGAATAGTATCACAAAGTGAAGATGCTGAGAGACTTTGCTTCATGAGTGCAAGAGTATGTGGGTTGAAGATGACAACCTTAGTGGACACCGACATGACCCATATTTTTTTGAGTGAACGAGCGACAAATTCACTCCATCCCAGACCTAAGAGTAGCAAAAACTTATGCAAGGTGGTGAACTCAACACTGGTTCCAGTGATAGGGATAGTTTGTTTTGCACCATTGAGATTAGTGCGGTAGTGGTTTGGCAACATGGATTTGTTCGTTTCTCTGTTGGATGATCATGCAATGATCCTGGGACTGGACTTCCTTATATTTTCTAAAGGAGTACCACTCATTCACAAAATTTTGTTAGTAGTTTTGGATGAGACCAGGATGCTAAGTGCACCTTTGACGACAAAGAGTAAGCTTGGACAGATTCCTAGGATATATGTGATTAGGTTGATTAAGGGAATCAATCAGATCATGGAAAGACCCTATGATGTGAAATAGCAACGAGAGGTCACTCCAACAACGATATATTTGAATGACATGAGTTCATATGGACAAAAGTTGAAAATGACAAGGATCGGTGAAAATGACCATAGGGAAGGTTGGTCGGCTGCATAATTTGCATGACCATGGATAAGAGAGTAATGTAGAGTTAGAATCCTCACTTGTGACACTCGTTGAAACCATGGAGTAGAGTAGGAAACATGAATCAATCTGCTATCAATCGTGTGGTGAGGACAATGTAGAGGATCGGTTAGGAGACTTGTTCTGCACATATACTTCAAGTGTTGAGTCAAGACAGTTTGTGGAGGAACTTACTCAACCATACTAGGAGACAGACGTGGAGGAAGAAAGAATGGAAGAATGAGACCCAAAAATGATTAACCATGGATAAGAGATAAATGGAGAGTTAGAATCCTCACTTGCAATGCTCGTCGAAACCATGGAGTAGAGTAGGAAACAAAAATCAACCCTTTATCAACCATGTGGTGAGGACGATATAAAGGATCGATTAGGGGACTTATTCTCCACAAATACTTTAAGTGTTGAGTCAAGACAATCTGTGGAGGCACTTACTCAACCATACTAGGAGACAGACATAGAGACAAACACGAAGACAGACATGGAGGAAGTAGGAATTGAAGACCAAGACCCCACAACGATCATGAATTTTTGTAGGAAGGCCATGGGAATATATTAATTCCAGATTACCATTGAACATATTCATATTACCATTGAACATCTTGAGGACTTGGGATGCACACCAAGGGAAGCTAGAGTAGTCTTGCGATACTTGTGCATGGAGCACAAGTTTGACATGATGTATGTGAATAGCCTTGGTAGTGGATATTGGATACTCTCTGTCTACTAAACAAACAAAAGGGAAATGTGTTTCCAGGAGCAAGCAATGTGATCTTAGGTGTCTTGTGGAGATGTTTCACGAAAAGACTCAACAGAGAATTTAAATGTTGAGTTATAGTGGAAGTGACATGATAGATTGAGGCGAGGGCATAGAACCTTGTCTAGAACTAAGAGAGTGAAGAAAATTTTAGCTAGCTAAGGAGAACAGGTTGAGGATGTAGTGGGCAACTCAACAGACCAAGAATATTGGATGAAATGACTATGAGGAAAACATAAAAGAGTTTGTTGGGCATAGAGATGTGCATTCTCTAGGGATGGACGTGAAAGTTGGACTAATCACCCAACTAGTTAAAAACTTGAGAGGATCTAGTGTACAGGAGACACCAACAATGAAGTCGAAAGTATGGATGCAACAATGAGTCAAAGGAATCCAACACTTGGGAAAATTTTGTAGACCTTCCTAAGAGAGGGTTGTTTTGGCAGCAGTTGTAGGAGACATCAATTGTTGGGTTGAGACGAGATTAGGGAGTGGATTTAAATGCACCATCGAGATCATATTTGATGGATGTTGCTAGTGATGGCGACAACTTTGAGTTGGGGAGGATGTAAATCCCTCCGTGACACCCACCTAGCGCACATGCTCCCTGTGAAAATTTGATGCATATCAATCGACTAACACAAGGAGGGATGTGATTAGTTGGGTGCATGATAGTATTATAAGCACGTACAACATTACCTTGGGCACATGATGAGGACATGAAAAAATAAGGGGCACACACCATACTTTCCTTTTGATGGAAGACGAAGACATGGGTTTCACAAGAGCATGGGCAGGGAAACTTGGGCATGCACTCAAGAAGTGGACCCATCTACTTTGGAAACATGGGGCATGATTGGGAGGTCATCCTAACCTCTCGACACACCCCACAATGAGTTGTATTTGGTAGGCACAAGAGACACTAACAAAGGAAAAAGATGCAACCATGTGATGGGGTGCATTGCCGAGAGGATGCATCAGTCCAAGAGAAGACATAACCATAGATTGGGTGCGTTGGTCCAAGAGGACATGTCAATTTGAAATAACATGACCATGTTAAGGGGCACATTGATCCAAGGGATGCATCAATCTGCGAAGGGACATGTTGGTTGATGCAAGGGAACTCATATAAAATAACCAAGAGGAAAATGAATCAAAGCATCATGGAATTCAATTATGAAGAAAGTGATAAAGTGAAAAGAAATGAGAAATTAATGGGTATGTTCAATGAGATAGTCATAGGTATGAGGTGGGTGCACTATGGAGTGAACCGAAGGTTTGTAGAGACTTGGAAAAATGACTCTTGTGAAGAGAAGAGACAAAACATGAGACTTGGTTGGAGCGCATTAGGGAGCGCATTAGGGTGGATCACAATTATTTTGAAGAGTGTTGTGATGGTGAAGTCTAGTGGGGTGGATTTGTGGGACCAAGCAGAGTGAGAGTTGGGTTGTATTGGTGGCGTTGGACAAGTTGCATGATGCTTCCCAAGCCCTGTAAATGGGAGAATAGTTCTCTTGTATTGTAACTTTGTTTCACATAATAAAACAAGCCAAGTGTTAGGCATTGTTATCCCCATTTTGTTGATAACTAAGGAGATTGTGTCTTGAAGCCCTCAGGTTGCAAATATGGAGTGTCGAGAAGACTACATGTCCAACAATACCCTTTTTCATAGTTGAAAACCCCTATCACCACCACAAATAGTCACATATTTCCAAATGGCATCCACCACATCAATTGGATTCTGGAAGGCAGTGGGCCTTGCTCCATGAGGTACAAATCAGTATTATGGTGAGCATCATTTCAATATTTAATCTAGTTGACTATGTTGTATGTTAGATTTCTCTAGATTTCATGATATATGCTTGGAAATTATGCCTTTTACCCTGCTTCACCTTGGTGGTTGACATTGTGCCCTAGTAAGTGGTATTCATTGGGGATGGGTTTTATACTAGGAACTCCCTTAAAGAACCATCATACTGTTCTCGACCATACTTACCACTTTACATCATTATTCCCCTCCATTTTCCTTATCTCTTGGGATTTTAGGGTGTATTGACTCAAGAAGGGGTTGTCCCTCATTCTATGGGAAGAAGGGGTTGAAGGCCCAGAGGGATTGATGTTGGGTAAAAGATAAAAGACTTATATAAACCTTCCAGATGCTTCACCCAGGGATCACCCAAGAAAGCGGTGAAACACTTATCTTTGATTAAAGGGGACCCAAAATATAATAAAGAATGCTTGAAAGGTTAGTTGAAGGATAATAGGTCTCATCATGAGCCAACCTATCACATCCATGAATATATAGTGGTATGAAATTGCCATCATCTGGTCACCACACCAGGGTAATGGATCTCAATTACATGGCTGAGAGAAATGGGGTCTCATCATGAGCCAACCTTCTCATTTCCACTAGGTGTTTGTGGGTGGCATTGCCATTATCTAGTCACCATGACAGGGAAATGACCTTCAACCTCTCCTTAAAATCATGAAAGAATAAAATAATGGAAAATAATGGGCTTGGAAAAAGTGCATTGTGGACGAAGGTACCACACACACTCTACAAAGGTAACCATGAATGAGACACTATGACCCCTTGTAGGTCATGAGCCCTATGCCCATTGAGTCTTGAACCCAACCGCTTCATCCACTTTACATGGCTTAGAGAGGGATATCTTGGAAACTCTCCTTGACCTAGGGAAAGACCTACCCAATAGGATACCTCGTCAACCCTCCCATATTCAAGCTTGACAAGTCGCATAGTGTCTTTGAGAAATTAATTGTTTGATATAGTGATCTTTGATGCACATGCTTAGGTGGATCATTTATTGATTGGATTCACTTATCATGATGTTATGACTTGAGATCCTTGGAGGGTGTGTTCATGTGTCTTTGCAGGACCTAGTTGGTGGACAATTTTGGGAGAACAAGCCTAGCTTGGACTTCCATGGGGCTACAAGCCCATAGGTTGGATTCCAAGGGCCCGCATGCCGGATGATAAATTTAAAACTTGAAAGGACTTGAAGATGGCTTGGAAGACATATCCTAGACCCCACATGCCAAACGTTTTTCCTAGGAGAGGCAAAATGTCACTCCTAGAGGCAGTGATGTAACCACTCATGGACACATGGATGTTTTGAGGAGGAGGAGGTCTTCACCATGAGGATATTTCCTATATGCTTGACATGTGGCCTTTGGAGGCCTACCCATGCTCCTACAACACCAACAACTTCTTCTAAGTGGCAAAACATCCCCTAAAGGGGAGACGCCCATGTAAAATTAGGTTTTATTTGTGAAAAAGTAAAATTTTAAATGAATTTTTTAATATTACTTTGTTAAATGGGGAAATATTAGGGTTGTTGACCCCTAGTCTTGTGGTTTACCCTTTAATTTATGGACAAGTCACCTTAGTGACATTTTATATAAATAAGAGATCATAAGATCTCATTTGAATATAACTCTACCTCTTGTGAGAGTATTGGTCTGAAATTGTCGCTACCTTTGGCAAATTTGTCTCACTTAGCTCTTGTTTATGGTTATCTCTTGATTTTATGGTTGATGGAAGTGATGCGCTAGCCTTGGAAGGCTTATCTCTTGTTATTGTGGTGGATTATCTTGGCATTTTTCCTTGAATTGGTATGGTGTTTACATTCATGCTATCATTTGTTTCAAGTCAAGGTTATTGT
>SNQJ01S0165287.1:0-21109 GCA_010110895.2 Picea sitchensis | reverse complement strand
AGGGTCCCGAACATTCTTTCTTGTTTTGGCTCTACTCCTTGAGTAATTTTTACACATTTCCCATATTTTAGAAAATGGTTTATGGGAGATGTCACCTAATTCCATCAGGTTAATCATCTCTAGATATTCTTCTGAAATTCCCTTAAGGGAAAGATCCCTAACTTCATCCTCTGGGAGGTCATGGTATTTTGACTTCTGAGAGATATAACCAAATATTTCCATATAATCTTCAAGGGTCTCATCTTCTAACTGTTGGATTTTAAATATGTCGTTACGAAACTCCTTGGTCTTGTAGTAGTCTTGGTACTTTTTAAGAAATATGTCTTTCATGGCTTCCCAAGACCTAATAATGGATTCTCCCAACCCCATGAACCATCTCAGTGCATATTATTTGAGGGTGGCAGGAAAGAGTTTTAGTTTTTGGGCATCTTGTACATAGTTGTAGCTCCTACACAAGATGTCGCATTCAAATAGGAAGGTGTCTAGATATTCACTGTTTTTACCATAAAAAGTAGGCAGTGCTGAGAGAGGAATATTCTTCATGTTAACATTTGGGGTGGTGTCCAAAATTGGAAACCCAAAGGTAGTTTCGGTTTGGTTTCCAATTTCTTCTTCCTCCCTATGTCTTACATTGTTGTGATCCTCTTGATCATCCATGTTGGTTTGGTTTCCAAAAAGAGAGTACCTAGGTGTTTTTACCTTTGAAGAGAACAAGGTTTCCTTTTGATGGAAAGGTCTTCCTACTATTTGGATGTCTGGGACTCTACTCGAGCCGATTGAAACTATTGGTTCCAAGGTTTCTGTGTCAGTTTGAGAGATAATTACATTGGCCAAACTACCAAAAAAAATATTCACATGTTTAGGGTCTATGATGTCCTCAAAGTTAGGATCTCCTGGTGGTGGTGTAAAGAAAAGGTTGTATTGTTTGGTTCTGTGGAAGGCTCGAGTGGTCTTGCCTCCTGTACCAATATGATTGATGCTTCAATTTCTTGTTCTATAGTGCTCCCTGTGTTAGTCTCTTCAGAGACTGATTTATCTCTTTGAGTTGAGCTAGCTCCTGTTTTTCGGTATCGGTCTACGGATTTTATGAGTGGAACGTCCCTTCCCCCAAAAAGGTCAGAACGAACCTTGGTTGAAAGGTCTGATTTAGACTTAATGTATCTACCTTTTGGGTCTCTAGGTCTATCCATGAAAGAAAAGAAAAAGAAAAATAAAAACTACCATTGGGTTTGGGGGAGCCTGCAATAGCAGATGCTCAGGTTCTTACCTCTCGTCTTAAATTTCCCCCGCCACCAATCTAATGCTAAGGTCTAGAAATGATCTATTTCCTAACTATTTTGTACCTTGAGACAACTCCTCGTCAACGATGCCAAAAATGATGGGTGTTATATATGCACTAAAAACCCTTAATTAAATTGTCAACCCAGGGTAAGTAAACTTAGAGTTGTAGCAAAATATATTCCAAGGTAGAAGGATTGGTGGTAATATAGTCTAACTAAGGAAGTGGCTATCTAAGGGCTAATCTATACAAGCAAAGTTATCTAATGCGCAAACCCTACTAAGCAACTTTAAAATATGTAACATAAGTACTTTGGAACCAAGGATCGATGGATAGTTCTAGGAAGGAAAATGAAAACCCTACTAAGCAAATTAATTGAATCATGACAATAAGCAAAAGAAAACTATTTAAGTATAACAATAAACAAATAGAAACAACAAACTACTTTAACTAGTCTATTTGAATTCAATTAAACAACTATCCTATGAAAGTAAGCAAATAAACAAGCAACTATACTATCAAAGCAAGAATAGACAAGTAAGCAATTAACCTATTAAAGCAAGTAGCAGTGAACTAACCTAGGATAACTTCTACAACAAGTAAACTAATAAAAATTACTCAATAAGCAACTAACTAAGCTAAGAGACAAGTGAACTCTATTCTTAATACAACCATTTCTAATTTACAAAAGAAAATCTACTTAATTGAAAGAAAGAAGAATTAACAACTAATTTTTAATCTATGATACGCAAACTAATCTTTAATCTATCAAAGCAAAAGACTATCTATCCTACAAAAGAAAGAAACCTATCTTCTGATCTATGAAAGCAAGAAACTATATTTTAACCTATATATAGTGTTGATGGTTGTGTGAATGTCTCTGGTGTCTTATAATATCACGATGGCACTTGACAATGAAAGGTAATTCAAGAGGGATAAACTCGATATTGACTTCAATAGCAAAGCGAAAAGTGTGAATTAGGCAATCCAATGAAAACTTAGTCATTACGAAAACCATATCAATTACCCTGCATATCCATGTGATTATCACTTATGCATTAATCATCAATAGTTATAAAGAGATTGTGAAATTCAATTGCATTCTATACTACGTAAACAAACTCATAACTAAATTCAATCATTAACTACAAATTCAAATTGAAACCTAGATCTAAGAAAGAAATTACATGAAGTAAACTAAGCTAGACCTATTTCAACAATTCAAATTGCAAAAAGAGAAATGCTTATAAACAGGAATTAAACATTATTCTAGCATATGACAAGTAAACTAATGAGCAAATTAATTAACAACTAGTTAAGCAGAAAAAACTAAATAGTAATTGAATAAGAAATATAAAAATAAAAACTAGAACTAATACTATCCATCCATCGAAGCCTTGTTAAAGAAAACATGAATTAAAATTATGTCCTAAAACTCTGTTTTAAATTCTATTTTGAACTTGATTTTAAAAGCATAAAGAAAGTATAATTTACTATCTAATCACACATGGGGTTAGTGTCCAAGTTTTCAAACTTGTTTCTATTAACTACAAAGTCAATGCATATTGACAAGATCCTTCATACTAACCTGCAAAAAGGAAACTAAAACAATTAAACTATAACAACAAGTTATATAGAAAAGAAATAAGCTAACAATTCATGTCTAGGAAATAAAATAAAAAGACATCTATGTTATATAATTCATAAAAAAAACTCATAGAACAGCTACCCAGACTGCTGGTGGGCCCCCCAGAAAGTCGTGGTCACTCCTCAAATGCACACCACGAACTCAATAAAGATATTTCACCATTAAAACTTAAAAAAGCACGTTTACAAAGTCTGGCAAAATGAAAATGGCAAAACAGAGCTAAAATCGTATTTGTCTCTAACACACGACTTCTCCCTTTTGTATGACCATTGAGGTGGTATTTATAAGCTTTAAAAATTTAGAGTTCGACCACTGGAGGGTCGAACCTCTTCTAAAAATAATAAATTACATTAATGATGCCCTAACTGCCGAAATGAAGCGAGCCAATAATCGCCCACCATAAAAACCTAAATTGAGTTGTCAAGAGTTCAGTAGTCGGAGAGCATGAGCACGACAAAACCCCATGTCTCTGATTCGCCCATCATTGGTTTCCAATACCATAACCGCCAAATCACTAATTGTTTTTGTGCAAGACGGAGTATCAGATGTAGTGCCGGATGGAATACCGGACTGAGTGTTGGAAGCAAAAAGATGCTGCAATTTTGCCTTGTGACACAAAAAAATGTGAATTAGATCCCTGGAAACATAAAATCATACTGAATTGTACCCAATATCATCATAAAACATGAATCGTACATACCTGGTATGGATCATATCATTTTGGCACAAAATCCTTTCAAAAACTTCTCCAAAACATGAAAATGCATATATACATTCAGCAAAAGTATCTAATTAACATCATAAAATCGATCATATCTTAGGCCCAACAAGGCTTAAACATGGGTAAGACCCATGGTTCGACATCCCATACATGTTACATAAACCCTAAACCCAAAAAGCCCATAAAAAGGGGGCGATATCCCACGATCTCTGCTTCACCTGGGCGCTCCATCTTCAACCTACCTGTTGAAGTCCCAAAAATGGTAAAACACGACCAAGGTTCTCCAAAACTTGGTCGAGGGCCAAGATGCCCCCAACACTCACCTGTGACTCGTCCCAAGTCACTCTGATCTGGGCAACTCTACTTCAAAGGCCTCGATCGTGGCTCGAGCTTCATCAACTTGGTTTTTTGCCAGAGCCTCCTGCTCGGTGAACTCCTAAATGACCTTCTCAGTGACAGGTCCTTCCAAGTGTTTTTCCATTGAGGTGACCACTTGTTCTAGCTGTGCACCTTATCCCTCGATCTCCTCAAAATGTGTGCAGGCTTCATCCTGTACCGGCTAGAGTATCTAGGTCACTTCCATGACTTTACTCTAGATGGCATGGACCTCTTGCTGAACTGAGCGTTGTTCTTGTGACCTTTTCATCTTCTCGGCTACTGAAAGCAATTTCAGCTGCGCTTGCACTGTTTATGCTTATTTCTTTTCCTCTTGAAGTTGTGCTTCTAATGCTCTGAGTTCTGGGTCCTCTACGAGGCACTGATAGGTCTGAGCATTGCGGTTTCTGAGTAGCTTACATTCCAAGGCCAACACCTTGATTCTGTCTACTGCCCTCCTAGAAATTTATTCTCTCTGGTATCGCACTTCCTGCAGAGTGCTTGGAACTTCTTGCAGTTCCAGTTATGCCACTCTTGTTTGAATATGTTGAATGGCTTCAACGATCTTCTCCACTTAACTCTCCACTATGTCTTATTCTATTTGTGTGAGGCCTAGCATAGAGCGAAGTGCTCTAGTGACTACTTCTTTAACTCCAGTCTACTCTGCGAGCAGTTGTTCTTTTTCCTTCTGGATCTAGGCTTTATCCTCTGCAAACTTCGCCTGGAGGTCATATTTCTCTTGTTCTGCAATCCAATGTTGTTATAAGGCTTCCTCCTTTGCTTTATTTAATGCTTATATGGCCTACACCTTTTCCTCCTGGACCCGACGAAGGTGAGCCTCAGGCGAATCTTCTAATCTGCATAGTTGGGTAGGCTAATCTCCTACTTCTATATCCCCTGATGACAAAGCCGCAGTAGACACTGTGCGGCTCAAATAAAGA
Source organism: Picea sitchensis (assembly GCA_010110895.2). Lineage (NCBI taxonomy): Eukaryota > Viridiplantae > Streptophyta > Pinopsida > Pinales > Pinaceae > Picea > Picea sitchensis. The sequence goes on along the minus strand of SNQJ01S0165287.1, from coordinate 16,145 downwards.
GCCTATTGTACCCATTTGAGCTCTACCTCGATCCTATCGAACATTGTCTCTTGTTTGGATTTGCTTCGCGGAAAAATGTCCTCTGAGGTATCTGATACAGCGATGATGATGAGATCAATATCATCCACTGTGAGAAAATTCTGTAATCGAGGTTTATTTGCTCATGATTTCTTCTTTGTTGATGGTTTCTTCAGGGGAACCTTTCTTTTCTTGGATGTCTCAACCTCTGTGATGGGATCCTTAGGCGGTGTCACTTCCCCATGTTCCTATTTGTTTTCTTCCCCTTCGTTCTCTTCCTAGTCTACTTCGTCATCTCCTCCTCCTCCTGGTGAATCTGGTGTAGTTTCCTTTGATGCGTTGTTCATTTCCTGTAATTCTTCCTTCTTCTTCCTTCTTCTTCCTTCTATTGTTGTTGGTTCCATCATACTCTTCTCGAGTGACTACAATACTTCCGATGAGGTCGAGGTCAGAGAGTTTTGTCTGTTCGACTGATACAAGGAACTCTGCAGGCCATTCCTTGGTTATTTCGTCCATGTCCTCGTCTATGAGTTTGTAATAGGACTAGATATCTTCCTTTTGTCCATCCCCACACATAGTGATGTAAATGAAATTCCTATCTATGCGGAACTTCGCAAGTGGCCTGAATCTGTGCAGAGTATTCGTCATCATGCAAGGGAAATATTAAATGGCCCTCTTCATTTGTAATAATATGTGTGGAACACCGCATTGGATTGCCATTATTTTTCCATGTCGCTCAAATACCAGAGCATAGTGAAATTCACGACCAGTAGTTCAGAGGACTCAATTTCAAGGAGGGTCGCTCCTTCTGGAATCTCCCAAGTGATGAAGGAAATGAGAATCATCAACCAACTAAAATGAAACTCATAGCCCTAGTCATGTGCTTCGCGGAAATCTTTCCCCAACTGGTTGACGAGGTAGCTCGCCCAGTTCATTTGCATCCCTTCGATGCATTTGCCTGCGAGGTGAACGACAAACCTTGTGACCTGCATTGGTCTATTCTTCCTGACGAGATTACCAGAGATCAACTGGTAATATAGGTGCACTACACTAGTTTGGATGGAGGATACCATGTATCCCTAATTCCCTTTCTCCACATCGTCGTAAGTTTCTTTTATGTGTTGTGCCAGGGTGCGATCTACAGCTTTCCCTGGGTAAAAATCATGAGGATCGGTTCCTTGCATGCTCAATCCAATGATCTGATGGATCAGCACTGGATCAATGGTGATCCACTGATCTAACCACAGGTAACCACCATGGTAGCATGACAGGAGGATTTTAATGCACACGTTAACCTCCTGATGTCTGTCGAAGTGTGGTATCTTCATCACGTTAAGGATTATTGATCTTGCGATGTCCATGGTCCACGGCTGGGGGATTATATTTGAATTCTTCCCCATTGTCTTGGTCAAGTAATTGTGTGGTGTGAGCATGCCATAGTTCTTACGATCTCCTAAGTTGAAGTCACTAATATTTAGCATCATAATTTGTCCTAATTGCAGTCCAACTGTGCATATCCCCTTCGGGAGGTACACAGTGATCAGTGTATAGTCGAAGTCCCTTGGGATGCTATCACAACTAACCACGCCAGCCAGAGGTGGGATATAGTTGGGCAGGATTGATGGGATGAGNAATTTGTTGCGATGCTTGCTTTGTTTCTCTATCGCAGTTTAGGATGGCCCAGATCGACGAGAAGTCGATGGGGAGGCTTGCAATCCTCTCATCGATGAGGCTTGTTCTCCTGCATACATGACCTTCTTAGCCATAAGGTCTATTAGGATCTCCTCAAAAAACTTTTCTTCTACACTAAGGTCGCTTGACATACACGCTTGTGATCAAATGTTTCAAATAGGTGGACAAATGCTCAAGGTAAGCAGAACAGGTGGCGAGGTCTCAATAAGCACTGCGTGAAATCAATTAGTTCTTTGTGGGCTCAGATAATCACAATTGGAAAAAGTGTCTCTGGTAAGACATTTGATGGGTTAAATAGCTAACATCGTAATGAACTCCTCCAATGAGCAGGAATGCCTCAATCATTACAATTCCATCTATTATGGTGCGGTCCCAACGGTCCAATAGCGAATGTTCTAGCAATAACTATGTTTCTAGCCATTCTGGAGTGTCATTCTAACGGTCGAGATGCCTCCAACGGTCATATTTCTTCATCATGGTGAAGTGTCAGTCAGTGATGTTCTTCTATTCCGGTGAGGTTCAAGTTCTACAAAATTTCCTTCTGCGAAGTCCTCTTTGGAACCTCCTGCATTTTTTCTAGTTTTTATTTCTTCTTACTTATATTTCTTGCTTTCTTCCCTGTGATATGTGTCTCTGGACTCCTCTTTACATTCTTGTTTTTATCTGCTCTTAGTATATAAACTTCGCACTATTGAGGATCTTTCACATGGTTCGAGGGTAATACTTTTTCTTTTACTGATTCTGGAGTAGGTGCTCTACTCTCCTGCATGGATAGGTTCTTTAAGCCTTCTTGTGTTCTTTCAACTTCGACATCTAAGTCTTTGGCCCTTAGTTGCTTCGACTTGTCCTCTTGTTCTTCTATTAAGTGTTATTCTCTTAGCCATGAAATCTCTTAATTATTGTTTTTTTTGTTCTATAGCTTCCTCTCCTTCTCTCCTTCGAATCTGATCTCTCTTAATCCAAGTTCTTCCTAATAAAAGTGCAAAGGGGGCATCATTCTCAACAAACTTAATGACCTTGAATTTTTCTCATGTCGATGATCCATGAGCATTCATAGGTACATGAGTAAGTCTTCCATGTAGGGTTATCAGCTTTCCTTTAAACGATCCTATTCCTCCCAATGAAGGAATCATAGCAGGTTTTCCCAAAATTTCCCATGTACTTTTTGGCATAATGCTCACCTGTGTTTCTGCATCCAATACAAAGTCTATGTAGAAGTCTCATATTCTTGTTTCTATGCACTCTTTCTCTTTCAATATCTTTGATAAACCGATGTCTCTCTAATCATTCAGAGTTTCTTTCATCTGCAATAATATAGCCTCGGATTATTTCTGGTTCTTTGGCATATTCTTAGTCTCTTGACCTTCCTCATGGTTTTCTTGTCTCATGTTCATCTTTTCAACTTTAGCAATCATTCTAGGGAAATCCAAAACTTCATGTCCAGTATCCTTACAACAAAGGAAAATAGGACCTCTACCAGGGAATTCCTTAGCAAGATGTCTCGATCTTCTACAACTATAACAAAGAGTCAATCCTCTATTTCTCGTAAATGATCCCCAACCTTTCATGTATTGCGCAATGGGATCACAGTGATGAACTTTCAAGAAATTATTTCTCGGACCTTGCATCCACTTGTTAGTCCAAAAATTATTTCTATTCATAGGGATAACATATCTTTCACTATTTCTATTAGATCTATTCATATCACATCTTCTTTCTTCTAGTTGTGCCCTGGTTTTTAGACTAGGACGAAATCTATCAAATATACCTAGATCCATTCTTTCGAAACAAAAATTTCCACTTATCTTACCTTTATCAAAGTAAAAATATTTAAGATCTTACCTCTTTTCTTCAGATCAGACTTCTCTTCTTAGCATGGAGCTTCACAAGTCAAGTAGAGTATTGCGCACTACAACAACATATCTACACATAGAATTTTCTCTTTTCCTTAGTTCCTAGCATTCAAAGTTTCAGGTCCTGGCAACGGAACCATTTGTTGGCACAGGGGTAGACCCAAGGTTCAATGCTTCAACAACACACCAACAAAACCCTAACTACCGGCCCTTTCAGCAACATCTGTGTATTAGATGAAGTCTCACCCGAGGTAGAGGCAGGGGGGTTGTAGGACTCAAGTGTCTACAACCTAGCTGGCACACAGATCTATGATCACAATACTTAACAGAGAACTTAGCAGTTAACATTCATTATATTTTACCCTTATTCACGTCGCAGATTCAAATACCAATTACAGAACAGCGCAATATTCATCAAGATCAAGCACATCTAATAATCAAGCACATAGCCTTACAGTAGATCCAGCAGTCATTCTCATCATAAAGCACTTAGGCATTCATAGATATATTTATTATAATAGTTCACTAATAAAATACAATAAAAATATAGCACAAAGAACAATAACACGGGATATCCATGGTTCACCCCCATCATGGGGCTACATCCACCAATTTTTCGTCTTCTTTATTATCTTCTTTCAATATTCTTACTTGCACGGAGCCACAAAACCAACTCCGCATAGGACAAGATATCTGTGTGCACCTCGCCAGATCCTCCTTCCCTGAGCTAGGTCATAGCACAAAGCCTTTGTACATAGTCTGCACAAAATCTTCTTACAATCACTTGTACTTAGCTCTGCAAGTCTTAACACATAGTATGCACAAAGCCTTTACAACTAATCACACTTAGCTCACTGGCTTACAACTGACTCCTTCTTACATCGCCTAGCTAATTATTTATACATTAAAAATGGGGCCTAAACATGGGTAAGACCCATGGTCTGACATCCCATACCTATTACATAAACCCTAAACCCAAAAATCCCATAAAAATGGGGTGAAATCTCACGATCTCTACTTCGCCTGGGCACTCCGTCTTCGACCTGCCTGTCGAAGTCCCAAAAATGGTCAAACACGACCAAGGTTCTCCAAAACTTGGTCGAGGGCCAACATTGATCCTAATATTGTTGTACATGATATTAATAATTCCTCAAACGCTAAACCCGTTTGGTAGAGACTTCGCCTAGTACATCCACGCAAAGTTGTCGGCATTAAACTTGAATTTGAAAAACTTCTTAAAGTAGGATTTGTCTATCTTGTGGCTTTGACTGATTGGGTGTCTAATATTGTTCTGGTTAACAAGAAACAAGGCACTATATGTGTTTATGTATATTATAGGGATATAAACAAAGATTGTCCCAAAGACAATTATCCAACCCATTTAGTTGACTAGATTGTTGACGATTGTGCCAGGAGCGGAATATTCTCCTTGATTGACGGTTTCTCTGGCTATAATCAAATCAATATTTTTCCTACGGAACAACATAAGATATATTTCTCCTATGTCTTATGTTTTTCATGACATTAAGCACATTGTACAACCCTATCTAGATGATCTGTCGGTGCATTATATGCGTCTTCAAGATCACCCGGTGCATCTACGGGTCATTTTCTTACGTTGTCGTTATTATTGCATACGATTGAATCCACACAAACATGTTTTTTTGTGTGGAGTCCGGAAAAGTTCTTGGTTTTATAATGTCTATACATGGGATTAGAGTAGACCCTTTGAAGTTTGAGGCTATCCTCAATTTACCTCCTCCTTCCACACTACACCAACTCCAAATTTTGCAAGGGAAGGAAAAAAATTTACGTCGATTCATTCCCAATTATGCTAATAAACGAAAGGATTTACTCAAATTCTTAATAAAATTTATGATTTTGTATGGGCCGAAACTGTCAACAAAGACTTTGAATCTTTGAAACTCGCCTTAACTCATACACCACTATTGTTTCCACCCGATTATAGTCGATATTATTTCTTATACTTAGCTTCTTCGGACTCTACCATTGCTATGGTTCTAGTCCAAGAGGATGATTCACATGATGAACATGTTATATATTATTTGAGTCGAAGTCTCACGAGCACTGAAACCAGATATTTACATGTGGAGAATGCAAGATACCAGATATATAAAATATGCAGAACAGAAATAAAATGCTAGAAATGGCAGAATAACAATAAAATATCCAGCATAATCTTCACAATACACAGAAATAAGTTGCGAAATAGCAATAGAAAAGCACTTTGATTCAGAAAGAAATGTTCACAAGCCTCTTCGAGGGGGCAACCTCCAGTCGAGCAGCACTCTGTTACAATAATCTCCAAGCTAGGGTTTTCATACCCTCGACTCTTATTTATACTAAATATGTCTATTAAGAGAAGCATCTAGAGGAAGATCCTTCTAGAAGCGGAAGATTCTAATAGGTCTTCTTACATCCACCTTATTCTGTACATTGAAAGGTCTTATTAATATTGACCTTTATTACATCGAATACATTAGATACCTATGTGTGGGTTAGGACCTTAACATGTAGCCCATAAGACATCCTCAAGGCTTGGGGATGTCAAAGAGCTAGCTGCTGAGAATGGTATTTGGTTCCCAAGTTGCATCTGCCGGAGTCATATATTTCCACTATATGAGCGCACTTCCTTGATGGTTCTCTAACATAGAAGCGTCTCCTGGCGGTCCAAAGCTATACAGTTGTAATGATGGATCCTTCTTGACTAACTTTCTGGGAGGAGTTGGTTTGAATTTGGCACTGGTTCAATCACCTTCTTCAAGCATGAAACATATGAAAAGCGGGGATGGCTTACATTGTGAAGTGACTAACTGATTGGATACTTGTCCCACATGCTTGGGAACTATGTAAGGGCCATAAATTTGGGTGCTAGCTAGCTTAGACACTACTTTGTGGTAGCGGGAAGTTTGCTTATATGGTTCGCGGTCCTTGAAGTACGATCCTTCTACAAATTTGGCGTTCAGAATTGACCTTGATCGCTTCGATGCAATTGCAGGCCATGACCAAGTTCTCTTTAAATTACGAAGGAATATCCTCTCAATTTGTAGTGTTTGGTTAACCCTTTGGACCGAGGTACCGGTAAGTGAAGGCTGTGGTGGCTTCTTTCCATGCAACTTGCTTCAAAGGAGTCAGCGGGTGATTTGTATGGTATGTAGTGTTGTACCACCATTGAGCAAGGGGAACACATTGGAGCCGGTGTTTTTTAGAGGCAAAGCACCTCAGTTATGTTTCCAAACACTTGTTGTGACTTCCATTTGACCATCTGTATAGGGATAAAATTTGAGGCGAGATGGAATTGTGTGCCTTGTGGCTTAAGCAGTTCTTGCCAAAATTGCTTGTGAAGTTGGGTCCCGATGTCAGAAACAATGGATTTTGGCATGCCATGAAGCTTTGAAGACCTGATCCATGAAATTTGGGCCCTGCGTGTGGATGCGATAAATGGGTGGTGAAGAGCACAAAATGAGCATGCAGAGCTATCCACCACCACATTATCCTTTGATTTATTCCCGATTTGGGTGAAATCACAATAAAGTCCATGAGATATCCTTCAAATAGCGAGAGTCGAAGCGGTTGGAGGATGCACGGAGATTTATTTGTTTCTCCCTTGTTGCGTTGACGTACATCACATTCATCCACAAACTTCACGGATGTCGTGTTTCATACCCTCACAGAAAAAAAACTTTAACTTCGGTCCTTATGTTTTGGTGAACCACGAGGTGCCCCATTGTGATTATGAAGCTCACAGGTTACCATGGATTTGAGCTTGGATTGTTTACTTAAATACAAGCGACCTTTGTATCGAGAAGCTCATTAAAGCCAAAGGTACCGAGGGGGCTGGCCTTGTTCTGCGATTCTTTGGATCAAATCACGAAATTTTGGGATGCTATGACCATTTTACGGTGCACATTGCGATGTCGGGTACAATGAAGGAAAGATAAAGGGATCCTTCATCTTCATATTTCCTGAATGATTGCATCCGCCATGACATTGTCTTTTCCCTTCTTGTAAATGATCTCATAATCATATCAAGAGCTTAGTGACCCATTTTGTTGCTCACAGAATCGTTGTTCCATAAAGTACTTGAAGCTTTGATGAATGCAATTTTAATTTGGAATCCTTGCCCCAAGAGATAAAGCCATGGATTCAGCGCATCTTGAAGTCGCTTCCTTTCTTTTCGCCGTGGTTTTGTCCAGATTTCTTTTAGACGGTTGTTTGTTGGTGAAGGCCAAAGTGCGACCCTCTTGCATAAGGGTGGTAGCCATTCCTTTCCACGAGGCGTCACATTCCAACACAAATGTCTTTGTGAAGTCGGGAAGGGCGAGCAGAAGTGGTGCACATGGTTGTCTTGAGTTTGAAAAGATTGAGTAGTTGCTGGGGTCCAAGTGAAAAGAGTTCTTTTTAAGGAGAATTAGTGGTTTTGTAATCTTTCCATAGTTCTTAATGAACTAGAGTAATACCACAATGAGGCCCAAAAATCCACAATATTTTGAGAGTCTTAGGGTACGTCCAATCCTGCATAGCTTCAACCTTTGAGGTCCTGGCCTTCATCCTTGCCCACTAGATTATTAAAGTATTCTACTTGGCGGATGCACCAAAGAAAGCGATTTTATTTGTTTCGGGGAAAAAGATGGTCTTTGAGAGAGTATGTTGAGAACTTGATCCACATGGAGTCGGTTTGTCCATGTATTTCCTATATATGGTACCATCATCAAAGAAAACTAAAGACAAAATGGCGGAGAAATGGGTGGAAGACATGGTTCATGAGGCTCTGAAGATATGGGACACATTCTCCAAGAACCTACACAAGCCAAAGGGCATGACCAAAACTTGTAGTGGACCTCCTTGGGTGCGAAAGAACCACCATCTTAGGAATGTGGACTCTTTCATATGGATCTGGTGATGGCAGAGGCGAAGATCAAGTTTGGTGAAGAATTTGGGCACCACTCGGTTCATCCAGGAGATCATCAATGGCAGAGATAGGAAATTTGTGTCTTTAATGGTGAGTTTATTGAGAGCATGGAAATTAGGTTGATAGCCAAAGACCTTCTTTCTTGTTACCTTGATGTTGGAAGGGAGTAAGGGATGCATTACTAGGACGGGATGACTCGGTGTGGAGTTCCTGGACCATTTCAATTTCATTCTTGTGTGCAAAGGGGGTGGCGATAGGGACGTATATTGGGGAAGGATTCTCGGGACAAGGGAATGGAATGATCATGGACCTGCGGAAGGAGGGAGTCCTTGGGAGTGGGAGAAGGCGTATGATATTTTAGAAGAGGGAGGGCTTGGGCGTCTTGGGAGCCGCAGGGTGGGATCTATGTGGCTTGTATACGGCGTGGAGTTGGGCTGCGGCACCCGAATGACCTTTTGAGCAATTTTTTTCCATCACGATGAAAGCCCGATTCCGGAGAACATGATGATGCACTTCAGAAATTTATACTGTGGCCCTCTTGGTCAAATTTCATTGTTAAGTTCTGGAAGTCCATGAAATGGGACCCAAAGGTTGTTGAACCATTAGGCACCAACCTGATATGTAACCTCCCATGTCAATAGCAAACATATAGGATTTAAGATGGTAGTCCACCTATTTGGAGCCTTACATTTCAGTATACATACATTTCATGCGACCACCATTGGCAATCATGATTTGGAAATTATTGTGACATGGATATAACAATGGATTTCTTGAAGCGTCACGGTGATGAATAAAATTATTGGGTGTTGCCATATCAACCAAGATGATGACTTTTCGGTTGCTTGATGTAACCCGATTAGCTTGAAACTTGGGGAGAGTCCCGGTGTTCGGAAATGATGAGTTTATCTTGGCGAGAGGGAGGTTCGGAGGGGGGGTTTATGTCAGGAATTTCTGGTGATTCGGGCATATTGGGGTTGTCAACATCTTCTTCTGAATATCTTCAAAGATGGCCATAAAGAGCTTTTGTTCACTTGTTTGTGAAATACATCATCACAATAATTATAACGAGAGGCCTTTGAGTTGGCATTACGTATTTAAATACGAGGTCAACTTTGGATTTTAATGCATTTGAGGGAGTAGTGGGGTTCTTGGTTTTAGGCTGGGATAAAAGAGGCTACGGTTTTGAGAGGAAACAATTTGTTGTGCTTCTTTGTAGCTTTTGGTAGCCTCCACTAGTCGTGGAAGTCCGAACCGAGGACATGTGCCCGAATCTCATCACTGGGAGGCCCTTGATAAAACACTCTCGAAAGCATCAGTCATTCCCTCTGTTGTAAGGCGGTCTCAAATGGAAGGCTATGAAGTCTTTGGCATGCCTAGGTGGTTTTTTCAAGCGACCCAAATGGTTGGTGTGGAGTGTCCAGCGTTCATAAAGCTGATAACAAATTGGGTCCAAACAGCCTTGTGAAGTTTTTCTCCATTGCCACCATTTCCATCGTTCTTGGTCATTGGAGAACACATACAGAAGTTTTCAAGTCATGTAATGTTGTGAGAGAAATAATGTTCATTTGTGTATTTAACCCAGTGGGGTCCAGACATCAAATTTAGTTTACATCCACATGGAGTATGTCCCTTTGAAAGTGATGGGGTTTGAAGGGAAGAAGTTTGCATGGTCTTTATGGGCATCAGGAAAAGAGTCATCATCGAGAGGATTTTGAGTTTGGTGCAGTTGATGGCAGCGGTTTCAAGTTCTTGTTTGACTTCCATATTGGTGTTGCCTTCATTGGCAGATATTATGGAGCATTTATGGAGGCATCCTGCAGGAGACAATAAGTAACCTTGAATTGTTGCATTTCTTGTTGGGTATTAAGGAAACTAGCTTCCAAGGTGTTGAGACTCATGTTCTTATCTAGGGTATGGGCCATGAGGATGGAGTGAGCTAGGGAAGAGGCCCAGTGAGAATTTTACTTGAGGAAAAATGGTGGATGAAAGTGACAATGGAAGAGATGAATCTAATGGAATAGGTCTCAAATAGTAATTGTGAAAAATGGGTGGCCAGAAAGGGAGTGGGTGGGGGTCCAGGAAATATTGCAAAAATGATATGGATGAAATTTTTTATTTCTTTTCCCTACGGTGCTTGAGAGGGTTATGCTTTAGTGCGAAGAATGTTGAGTCTTGAAATCCCCAAAGTCTGAACAGGAGAGTATTTACTTAGCAACTCGAAACCACCGAGATCACGAGTGATAGATCCTAAGCGGTTTAGTTGTTTGTGTTGTTGTTTATCATTCCCCAAGGGTTAAATTATTCAGCGGTTCGACAAAGGGGTTTTCCATTATATAGCTCTTTGATATCGTCGGGGTCAACAATAATACTTCGGCCCAATATCTAGGGGAATTAACTAAGGAGGGATAAACGCGTACCCTTATCCATTACTGCAGGCTACCCAGTGCAGAGTATCTTCAGAGTGTTGTTCACCGGTGACACTATAGTAGTTTGGTGGCTGATAGGTTTATCTAAAGGGGCTTCGGTAGATACAAATTGATCGTTACCACGGTGTTATTACGATGCGCTACCACTATTCGAAGGGGTACCAAAAAGGGTTACAAGAATTGAATGTGCGCTTAAGAACCACTTATGTTACTGCGTGTATGAATCCCACAACCTTGGGTTTATCGTAACGGCAGAATCTGGATTAAAGACAGGAATCGTCTCTACCACGGAAAAAAAATACCACAATTTATGCCAAGGAAAGTGCTCTAATACCACTTCGCGGATGCACCGGATATATAAAATATACGGAACAAAAATAAAATGTTAAGAAATGGTGAGGAATAACAATAAAATATCTAGTATAATCTTCACAATACATAGAAATAAGTTGTGAAATAGCAATACAAAATCACTTTGATTCAGAAAGAAAAGTTCACAAGCCTCTTCAAGGGAGCAACCTCCAGTTGGCGGCTCTGTTACAATAATATCAAGGCTAGGACATACCCTCGACTCTTATTTATACTAAATATGTCCTATTAAAGAGAGCATCTAGAGGAAGATCCTTCTAGGCGGAAGCTTCTAATGGGTCTTACATCCATATATTCTATTTTATTGAAAGGTCTATTAATATTGACCTTTATTACATCGAATACATTAATCTACCTATTCTTGGGTTGGGACCTTAATAGAAACTAGCCTTGGAAGTTGTTCAAGGTGTTCAACGTTTTCCTCATTACATCTTGTTACACAGAGCCACAGTCATTTATTATTGCAACCCCATGCAACTCATCCTTACTCGACAATTGTTGGGTGGGAAATACTCCAAATGGATAGTTATTCTCAATAGAGTTTTATTTGGAGTTTGAACGTGCCAAGACAAAGAAGTCTTTGTTTTTTGCTGAATTGATATGTGACCTTCCCTCTATTAAAACATAAATTGTGGTAGAATATTCATTACTTCATGAATCTCTCTTTTTGATTAGTTCTGACGACATATGATATGGAGATATTATCATTTATATCCAAACCCAAACTTTATTTTGATCTTTCTAGTACGGATCATCGTCATATACGGTATCAAGCCTGTCGATGCATTATCCTTGGTGATACCCTTCTGCAGGTATGCATTATCCTTGGTGATACCCTTTACCGTCATGATATTGATTCCATATTTTGACGATGTCTCACCTATGATGAAACTGAGAAAGATTTGAATGAATGTCACTCTGGAGCATGTGGCGGTCATATGTCTGGGTATGCCACTGCCCAAAAGATATTACAAGCTAGTTATTTTTTGCCTTCATTGTTTAAAGACTGCATTACTATCATCCAAAAATTCCACGCTTGTCAAACCTACAACAATAATATATGATCTCATCATGCTCCTCTTCACCATGTAGTTTATGTTATTCCATTCACTAAATGGGGCATTGATTTCATGACATGTAGCCCTCACTCGGTCAGGGGGCATGGATACATCATCGTAGTTGTGTATTATTTCACTAAGTGGGTCGAGGGGATGCCTACATTTGATAATACCGAGAAAAATGCAGTGTTATTCATATTCAATCATATCGTTACTAGATTTGGTGTCCCTCGAGACATCGTCACTGACCATGGTAGTCATTTTCACAATTTCATGATTTTTGAACTTACCGAGAAGTTGGGTCTTCGACATGAAAACTCAACCCCTTATTATCCACAAGGCCAATGGCCAGGTTGAAGCAATAAACAAAGTTCTCACTACTATGCTTCGACGGATGGTAGGAATTCACAAGTCAAGTTGGCACACGATTCTTTTTTCAGTATTATGGGCCTATTGGACATCTGTTAATTCTGCCACGGGGTTCACACCTCTCTAGTTAGTATATGGTATCGAAGCAATTTTTCTGATTGAATGTGAGATCCCATCTTTGAAACTAGTTGTCGAACTTATTCCTAACACTTCAGCTGAAGAGGAGCATCTCTTGTATTTGATGCAATTAGACGAGACCCGTCATGATGTTTCCTTAGTCATTGAAACTCATAAAAAGTGTGTCAAAGCTCAATATGACAAGCATGTCAAACCACGTGTATTTTATGAGGGTGATTTAGTTCTCCTTTACTAACAAGATCATGACTTACTAGGGGTTGGTAATTCAACCCCATGTGGTGGGGCCCTTACATTGTGAAACGAGTGTTGGAGAAAGGGGCTTATGAGCTGGTAGATTATGATGGAATTCCTTTGAGTGAACCCATAAATGGGATTTACTTGAAGAAGTTCTATGCTTAAATCATTGTTGCATGAGTGTTGTGTACTTTTAGTGTATCATACTCTTGTGTGCTTTTTCATTTTTGGTTCTTCCTTTCAACTGCTTACCTTTCATTGTGCTTGGTTTCCATATGTTGATGTATTTGTTTCCCTATATTAGCTTTGTTGATAGTGCTAGTTGCAGAACTCAAAACTTCGCATTTGTTGCTTGGGAAATCTAGGGACCTACAGATGAATTGATCAGTCTACATGGTGTTTTCCTTGGTCATGCATCTAATAATATCATGAAATATAGTGAATTTATCGAGTTGTTAATTGTCGTCGTTTCACTTGGCATCCATCATATTATTGTACGACTTGATTCACATTTAGTAGTACTACAGTTGAGTAACATTTATTCCATCTAAAGTCCTACTTTGTTACGGGTATATTTACGAATTCACCTCCTGGAAATACATTTTGATTACATCGAATATCAACATAGTCCTAGATGTATAAATACATTGATAGGTGCATTGGCTAATTATGTGTTAGACAGACATTTGAGACATTTATAAACCCAATCACACTTTTTACATAAACAAGTAAGTCGTTAAGAACTTTATATTTATAATGATAAAAGTTACAAAAAAGTGTTTGTCTGAAGACCAAAATATCAAAATGTGAATCTCATGGCTTCATGTACAAAAAGAATCAAGGATGTTTCTCAGTGTAGCAAGTGAATTCCAATGATACTTTATGAGAGAAGTCGACCGATATATGCAGATACACCTACTGTGTGGCGTTGATAGTGCCTGGGAATTTCATCCACCGTGGCATCAAGGACATTCATGGTTAGTCCCTCCAGGTTTTGGTCAATAACCTCAAGATCTATGGTAGCTACCCCTTCTACAACACCTCTCTCTCCTCACCTCTAGATAGGAGATGATCACGGAGGACAATAAGGCCCCACATCTACATTATTGAGAGCACTTGATTACTCTTGGATAGATAACAAAAAAAAATATATATATATATAATTAAAACATTATATAATCAAAAAATATATATTCTTACATATGTCCCCCCACTGGGATCCATCAGGAAGAGCTAGATCTGGATCCCCATGGAAATTTGTCCCGGCATATGCATAGTCTTCCACCATGAGTAGCTAATACCTCAGCCATCGAAAGAAAACATCGTCATACTTGATGATGGGAACACCACCATGTCGATCCATTAGATCCACCCACCTCTTCATCTGTGGATCATGTGGAGCGGGTATACCCCACTCCACCTGCATAAGTAGGACAATAACTCTCTCCAGAAAGAAGGAAACCAAAATGGACCTATATCCAAATTATTTCAACTAGTCATTTCGGCACTTTGTGAGTTGTTTTTCCACGCTTTTCAGGACACCCTCACACCAGTTGAAGACCCTAGGTTCCATGCACTATATCGCATACTAAAAATGACTTTGCAAAACCATATGTGGATTTTCACTCCCTTCCATGCAAGTAATGGTGTAAAGGATAGTCTGCAACGGTAAATATTGAACATCTCTAATGGATACCTTGACACAGTGGTTTTCGGCACCTGGGACACAATGATGGTGAACATAGTAATACATAGGTTCACCTCCACCCCTATTTCTGGTGAGCGATACCTGTGAACCACAGTGAGACAACCCTGTCAGAAAATAGATATCCTCTATATAAATTGTGAGTTTATGAACACCCATGCAAAAATAATGTTCGTTCACATCCCACATGTGAACCAAATACTCTAGCAGCCTCAACTGGGCTCTCATGCCTTGAATCCTGAAAAACTTGAGTAACCCACATTTCCTTAGAGCCATTACTGTCCTCGGGTCATTCCCAGAAAAATAATCCTCTTCTTCATTCTCTCACTCATGCCACTCAAGCATCTTGACCAAGGAAAGCCTGCCAAGGAACATTAAAAGAGCATTAGAAAGATAAAAAATTATTTCTTGGGGTTTTTGCTAATTAATTTTATCTTTTTAAATTTTTGGTTGTGTTCATCATAAGGCTTCACTTTCACACAGAGAGATGTCGTCGCACCCTGCAAGATTGTCGCAATTCACAATATAGTGGACCTGCAACGATCTCAATGCACAGGTAGCCCCAAAAAATCAACCCAACATCTAAATTTGACCAATGAAAACAAATTTTGAAACCATGAAAAGATGAAGAAGAAGAAGATTACTTGTTTGACGGAGACGGTTCACAAAATGATCTGCCACACACTCCGCAATCGACCGTTGAAATTTGGGGAGAAAAGGGAATTTGGAGAACTATTTGGGTAAATTTGCAAATGAAATGGTAAAATGGTGTTTTGGGCCTATTTTATTGTTTTTTACCATTTTTATTTTCAAAATTATATTATTTTTATATTTTTATCCATGCCCTAAAATATAATCAATTGTAAAAGTGTTGAATTTTGCATATTAAAATCTCTAGAGACGAGACGTTTGAACAGGGGTCCACCCTTTTTTATTTGTTTTTGCATATTTTTCTTATGTACAGATCCTTTTAGGGTTTTTCAGGAAAAACTCCGAGCAATCTTAATTCTTTCTCATGCTCGTGAAACCATGAGAATGTGATCGAGTAGAATTTTGTCATTTTTTTGAACTCGCATTGGTAATACGAAAAATGAAACCTATGGAGTATCCTATAAGTTCTTTTCAAGCTCCCTAAACATGAAAATATGGTCGAGCGACCTTGTTCTTTTCGTGCTCGTAAAATTATTTGAATAAAATGTATGATGAGCAGTAGGTTATCTATTTTTCGGTGTCATCAGACTAACTTACGAAAAGGGACCTTATGGAGTTCTCTTTAAGTGTTTTTCAGACTCTCTAAAAATGAAAAACCCCTAAGTTTTCTTTCTTTGGACTCATTCAACAAGAATC